>SKCR01042364.1:0-65350 GCA_019454045.1 Zanthoxylum bungeanum
CGTTGGGTGCTTCTACTGCAAGAATTTGATGTAGAGATCCGAGACAGGAAAGGGATAGAAAACCAAGTGGCATATCACTTATCGGGGCTCGAGAATGGAGAAACAACTGGCAATGAGATGACAATCAAAGAAACTTTCCAGATGAGCAGTTTTTTACCATCAAACACAACATGATTTCCCTTGGTATGCTGACTATGTAAACTATATATTTGGGGAAATGGCCGTTGGAATAGACCATCATCATGAAATGAAGAATTTCTTCGAAGAAGTCAAGTTACTATGTCCGGGATTAGCACTATTTATTCAAACGTTGTACCGATCAATATTGAGATGTTATGCTCCACAGGAGGAATTCAATAGTGTCCTGCAGCATTTTCATTCATCACCATACGGCAGACACATCAGCGGAGATAAAACTACAGCCAAATCCATACAGTTAGTTTGTTCAGGCCCACTCTGTTTATTCTTACTTACTTATTTGTTCTTCAATGTGAGAGGTGCCAAAAAAAGGAAATATTTCAAGGAGAAATGAAGGACCTCTTCAAAATATTTTGGAAGTGGAGATATTTGATGTATTGGGATTTATTTTTTGAGACCCTTTGTTCCATCATTCGGAAACATGTACATTCTGTTGCAGTAGATTACGTCTCTAAATGGGTTGAAGCAACAACACTACCATTAAATGATTCAAAAGTGGTGATAAAATTCCTTAAAAAGAAAATTTTCACTCGCTTCGGAACACCTCGAGCCATTATCAGTGATGGTGGCACACACTTCTGTTGGGGTTTTGGGTGGTAATTCGGGTAAACGCATCAGAACGCGGAAAATCAAAATTTTTCCGATTTCAATAATTTTTCTTGGGTAATTAAAATAAACTAATTTATTTCAATTACTCAATACTTAAAAACTGAAATTTTTACCCAAAAATCAGATTTTTCAATAATTACCATTTTCCCCCAAAAACATTGTATTTTAATCATTTTAGTCCAAAATTGTCAAATACAATTCTATTTGATTCCAAATCAATTCCAAAATGATTTATACATGTCTAATACAAGAAAATACAATTTACAACTCAAGAAAATAATTTTTCCTCTTATTACCGAATAGTCCCTAAACTTTCAAGAATTTGTAATTTGGTCTTTTTGTTTAAAACATTTCAAGATCAAATCCAAAAATTTCCAAATTTATTATACATCATATATATATATATATATATATATATATCAAATATCATCACATATATTAAAATCCCCAAATTTGGTAAAGGTTAAAAACCCTAATTTTATAATTTCACAAAGTAACAAAATTAACACCAAATTAATTAAATTCAATACTTTAATTCAATTCTCACAATACCAATCAAGCCTCACCATCATGAGATAGCTCAAGAAAAATTCTAGGTCAATCATGAGTGGCTAAGTAACTCTAGAATTGCAACTTCCATCAAATGATTAAAAGAATGCTTAATAAATAATTTGAAGCAATCTAAAATAATTTACATGCTTCCATCTTTCATCCAAGTTCCCAATCACCTAATCATGTCAATAAAAGAGTAGAGAATAAACTAGGCTATACATGCTGAAGCTTAGTATGCTATAAACAATTTTCATGTAAGGAAAAGTAAGAAAAACTTACTAAAAATGCTTGATTTTCAATGACTTTCTTCATTTTTCCTCATTTTCTCTCTTTGTATTTGATTTTTAGGGTTCTTGGAATAATGAAATAAAAAATGGCCTTAATAATTTCCCCACCAAATACCGAAAAAGTGATAAAAATATAAGCCAAGCATTTTCTATTTTTGTTTCAATTTAAATGGATAGTGATCAAATTATTTGTGGTATAAAATCATTAAACATTTTAATGTTTATCACAATTAATCCAACAAAATTATGCCAAATAAATACAATCAAAATTGACCACTTTATCCAATTAAATAAAGCCATTTAGTTTAGTTAATAAAGTAAACTAGATATTAAATATTTAATTAATTTAATTATTTAATATTTAAAGAATCAAATAATTAAATACAAATATCTCAAATATATGTATTATATTTACATTAAATAATCAAAATACATATATTATTAATATATGTCAAATATCACAATTCGTCATTTAATAAATGGCCGAAAGATCCCAAACGCGTGTATCTTCATTTAACCGTTAAACGACTTATAAATAATCATTATTATTTATAAAAGTTGCTCTAGTTCCCTACGAGTATATCTCATTAGTGAGACTCTCTAGGTTCAGACATATCTGTCATGAAATCCAATTTCGTGTCTATAATCTACCCACCCGTAAATTATGACGAACATGGATAAAATCTCTGAACCATACAGGTCGAGGTCCCTACATACGTATAATACTTCTGTCACAAGTATCCGGATTATCCCAGAGATATAGATATAAACGTCAAATTTCTATAGGTATAATCCCATCAAGATTCTATTAGCAATCTCTTAAATAACACTTAAAACTTGATTTCTACGGTGTACCACTGGCCCATGGATTTAGTAGATTGCTAATTCCGTAATGAATATTGATGCTCTGTACATAAAACAGACGGATCTTATCTTGATACGCAAATGATATCATGAGGATCAGCCCATACCCAACAAACAGGCGGAGGTCTGATCTAAATAGATCAGTGACGTGACTACTATCAAAGTGTGGAGGATACTTCATATATCCACAGAAGATTCTTATTGATGTTGGTGTACCATCTATTAAGAATCTTCTGTGAGTCATTCAGTGTTTATCCGATATAAACACCTACGTGTCTATATGAGTCTCCCGAGAATCATGGTTAATTGAGAAACCATTAGAATCCAACATTCCAAGATACGACACGTACCGATCTCAAAGGGTTTATTTACTGACCAAGTAATTGTAAACTTTGACCAGAAATAGTTAAGGAATGATACTGTCATGATACTGCTCAATGTCTGTTACGACGCCATTGCAACTGTATCATAACCAATCACTCCATGGTCATTTAAGTCTTTACCATATAGTAAAAGAATTTATATTAAAGGAAATGTTTATTTTATTCATTAATAAAATATATACAATATTATTTACAGGGAAATACATAAGAAATTGGTGCTCAGAGCACCAACCCTAACAACTTCTGTAACAGATACTTTGATGCACTCCTATCCAAATACAGAGTTACTAATAAAGTTGCCACTGCCTACCATCCGCGGTCAAATGGACAGGTTGAAGTTTCAAACAGGGAGATCAAAAGAATCTTGGAGAGCACCTTGGATCAACAAGGAGGGACTGGTTTATAAAACTGGATGACACATTATGGGCCTACCAGACAGCTTACAAGACAGCCATTGGTATGTGCCCATATCGAATGGTGTTTGTGAAAGCATGCCATCTGCCATTGGAGCTTGAACAAAAATGTACTGGGCACTGAAGAAGTGAAATCTTAATCTACAAGCAGCATGAGAGAAAGGCTCCACCAACTGAACGAATTGGAGGAATTTTGCCTAGAAGCTTATGGGAATGCCAGACTATACAAAGAAAAGACCAAGAAATTGCATGATAAAAAAATAGTACGCAGGTAATTGGAACCAGGGCAGCAGGTGTTGTTATACAATTCAAGGTTGAAACATTTCCATAGAAAACTGAAATCGAGGTGATCAGGTCCATTTGTGATTACTCAGGTTCTATTGCTTGCGCAATGGCACCAGTATTATCACAATATAATGGAATCGGATTCTCGATACTGGGGACATCTAACATTTCTGTGATAAACTTCTTAAGCCAAACAACTTCTTTTGCAGCTTCAGAAGCAACAATATATTATGCCTTTGTGGTGGAATCAGTTGTAGACCCCTGTTTGGAACTTTTCCAACAAACTGCACATCCGTTAAGGGTAAATACGAATCCTGATGTAGACTTTCTATCATCGGGATCCGATTGGAAATCAGAATCCGTATACCCATCAACCTGCAGTTCATTTCCTCCATAAATGATAAACTTATCCTTAGTACCTTTAAGATACTTCAAGATATGTTTAACGGTCATCCAATGGTCATTTCCTAGATTGGACTGATATCTACTGGTTACACTAATCCGCGTAGCTAATATTAGGCCTCATACATAACATAATATACATTATGCTACCCAAACATGAAGCATAAGGCTGATTAGACATTCTAATCTTCTCATTTTCTGTTTGCGAACACATCTTCTTTGTAAGATGAATGCCATGTCTGAATGATATATTTTCTATCTTACAGTTAGCAAAATTATACCGTTCTAAGATCTTATCTATGTATGTGGATTGGGATAACCCAATAAGCTTCATTTCTCTATCCTTATATAAATTTATACCCAAGATATAAGAAGCTTCACCAAGGTCCTTCATGGAGAAATTCTTACAGAGGTAAGCTTTGATGCCTTGCATCATTCCTATATCATTCCCAATGATTAGGATTTCATCAACATAAAGAACCAAAAATACTATCGTACTCCCACTAGCCTTCTGGTACACACAAGATTCTTCCGTATTCTTGAGAAAACTAGATAATCTAATAATCTAGTCGAATCGAAGATTCCAACTTCAAGAAGCTTACTTAAGTACATAAATGGACTTCTTAAGCTTACAAACCATGCCTGAGGTTTCGCTGGATACAAAACCCTCCGGCTGTTCCATATAGATTTTTTCGTCAAGAACCCATTTAGAAAAGCCGTTTTGACATCCATTTGCCAAATCTCATAATCATGGTAAGCAACAATAGACAATAAAATCCTTATAGACTTTAGCATCACAACTGGCGAAAAAGTTTCATTGTAGTCGACACTAGGTCGCTACATGTAACCTTTAGCTACCAGTCTGGCCTTAAAGGTTTCAACCTTTTTGTCAAGCCCATGCTTCCTATTGTAAACCCATTTACCACTGATATGAACAATTCCTTCAGGAAGCGGAACCAAGTCCCAAACTTGATTCTGATGCATATAGTCTAACTCTGATTTCATGGCCTCTTACCATTTCATGGAGTCGATGTCAAACATTGCTTCTCTATAGGTATAAGAGTCAGTCTCTTCTACTAAGAGAACATCCATACTTTTTTCTTGTATCAAATACAAGTGTTCAGGAGGTATAGACACCCTTTGGGACCTACGAAGTGTGTGTGTTGAACGCTCTTCATCTATTTGAACTTCAAGTTCCTCCACTGGTTCGTTGGTAACAGGTTTTACTGTCTATGATTACCTCCTTCACATAAAAATTCTACATCTATAAATTTTATGAAGCGACCTACTAACACATTTCGATGCTTGGTATCATAGAATAAATATCCTTTTGTGTTTGAAGGATATCCAACAAACCTAAACTTTTACCCTCGAGGTGAAAGCTTATCTGGCTAAGCCATCCTGACATAGGCATGACAGCCCCAAATCTTAACATTATTAAGATTCAGTTCCCTACCAGTCCATGTATCATATGGAGTTGTAGGAACAGCCTTGGAAGGAATCTTATTTAAAAGATGAGCAACAGTTGAAAGTGCATATCCCCATAAATAATAGGGAAAATCTTTAAAACTCAACATCGATCGAACCATATCTAATAAAGTCTGATTTCTCTTTTCGGTCACTCTATTGTGCTGTGGAGTACCTGGAGGAGTATATTGAGCGAGAATTCTATTATCTTTTAAATAATCAGTGAACTCACCACTCATATATTCACCGCCTCGATCAGATTGAAGACATTTAATATATTTACCAGTCTGTTTTTCTACATCATTTCAAAATTCCTTGAACCTTTCAAAGGTTTTTGATTTCTGTTTCATCAAAGAAACATAACCATACCATGACAGATCATCGGTAAAGGTAATGAAGTAGGAAAAACCATTGTGAGCAGTGTGACTCATGAGACCACATACATCAAAATGTATCAGTTCCAATAAGTCAGTGGCTCGATGTCATACACCGAAAAATAGGGCTTTGGTCATCTTACCCCGAATACAAGATTCACAAGTTAGATAAGGTTCAATGGTGAGATCATGTATCAAACCATTCCTAACCAACTGGGTTAGGCATTTCACGCTTATATGACCCAACTTCATATGCCACAGTTCCGTATTATTTTTATAAGATACTTTACGTTTATTAAATTCCAGTATTAAAGATATCTTATGAAGTATGCAAAATATAATGACCATGTTCATTTGGATAAACAAGGATCTGAATATTATATCTATCATATCAATATAAAGAACGATTCTTAATATTTACATTATATCATTCAGTATATAATACAAAAAGTGATATAATGTTCGCAACACATCTTGGTACAAAAAGCAGTGATGCAACAAAAGGCTCCCACCAGGCAGGGGAATCTCGCATAAGCCTACAACAACTACATCCAAAGAGTCACCACTCCCGAATCACAATTGCATCTCCCTAGATTTTATCCGTCTATTTTCCTTCAGCACCTGCAACGAATTGCAAATGTGAATTCGACAAGCAGAATCCAAAATCCAACTAGATGTAATAGCTTCACAAGCTAATGAGATATCAATAATGGAAAAATGAAAGTACCTGAAGTATATGCTCTTTCCTTTCTGATCTGCACCAAATAGTCAAGAGAGTTCTTTTTCCAGTGGCCAATCTTGCTGCAGTGGTGGCATTTATCTTCAGCAGCTCTATTGGGTTTAGCTATCTTACCCTGTGGTGGAAGATTCATACCCTTCTTTTTCTTCCCTTTCTTCTTCTTCCTTTTCTGTTTTGATTGGGAGGAAACAGGAAGAGCAGTAGGTTTAGGAGGGCGTGTCGGTACTCCATTCCTCAAATCTTCCTCCACAGTTTGCAGCATCTTATGTAGCTATTGGTAAGAACAACTAATCCTATTCATATTGAAATACATCACAAATTGGCGATATGATGGTGGCAGAGATCCAAGTATGACACTTCGTCCTAAAGTGACATTCAGAGGGAAATTATAGCGCCTCAACTTTTCAATCAAATCAATCAAATGTAGCATGTGAGGGCTCACAGCATGTCCATATTCCAATTTTGCATGGAACAGTTCCATGGTAATTTTATGAACCGAGACATGTTCTTGGTTCATAAAGGATTCTCGTAGCCGCATCATCATAGTAAATGCATCGAGCAATCCAAAATATTACCTCATAAGCTCCGGTGCCAAGGAACTGAGAATATATGATTTGACTATTCTATCATCATCTCTCCACTTTTGGAGAGTCTCATGTTTCTCTTGCGTAGCATCAGGTGCTATGGCAAGTGGCAATGGACCTTCTAACACATATTTTATTTGTTCAGACCCAAGAATAATTTCCAGATCCAAGTCCCAATCAGCATAGTTTTCTGCACCTTTAAGCTTGTTCGTATCAAATATACGAGCAAAAGGAATAGAAGCATGTGCCACCATCGCAAATCTATCATATAAATAGCGTAAAACGGTTAGCAGACATAACAGTTTCATATAATATAAATCAAACAAAGCACAAATAGATCATGGATTTTTAATCTACAAATTTCCGTCCCACTATTACATGCAATGTTGTAATCCCCAAACAGAATACAAAAAAACAATTAATCAAATTAAATTTAATAGTGAAAGGTGGATTCCATGAAAATGTTTCAGCTCACAGCTTTGGCAAGATCTGACCTATGTATATTCAAAAGGTAAACAACTCATTGTCAATCACTCAATAATGACTCCTGGGTTCCGGTCCTAGCCGTTTCACGTTGTGACAGCTTTGGCACATTCACAAGGAGGCATACAGAAGTTAAACTTGTCAATGAGAAATTCAAGATATTTGCACAGTCCTGACAGCTTTGGCACGTTCAGGATTTTCGCTTTTGCTTGAACTTATTGTAGGACACAGAAATCGGTGACGCTGTCATGGGTTCGCAGCCTGATTGGGAGAACGGAATAGCCCGCGGGGGACTAAACCGGAGAAATAAAATGGAGTCGTCACCCAGTGTGAACTGGGAAATGATTTAAGGCCGCACTCACCCCTCGCAAGGGAAGACCTCAAACCGTTGGGTTCGGAATGGTCATTTACTTATGCCTCTTGTAATGAACGGATTTAAGCGATAATATAACCAAGTCTACGCAATATACATACCCAAGAATAACCTACATCTAAGTTTGCATACAACCTATATATAAGTTTGCATGAATAAAATTAAGTGAAATAAAGGCAAGCACACAATCTCATAAACACATTAAATAGATAAATACGGAAATATAAATAGATGATAATTGTCTAAGCGTAAATAATGAAATGATATGATTAATCATATAGTGCAAAAGAAATGATCAAAGAAGCAAACATGCATGAAATGTGACGAAAAGAAGTCTGTGCACTGTATGTGCGTTCGTGTAGTGTTTTAAAACATTTTCGAACGGTAAACATAATGTTCGCGTTCGTATAGCGTTCAGAAACGCATTCGAACGCGATAAGACCTGATGCATGGTAAAGCAAAATATGTGCGTTCGAGTAGTGTTCTGAAACATATTCGAACGTAAATGAAACAGAATGTTCGCGTTCGTATAGCGTTCGGAAATGTGTTCGAACGGGGTAAGACCTGATGCATGATAAAACAAAATAGATTTGCATTCGAGTAGCGTTCGTAAACGCATTCGAACGGAATGAGGCAGAATGCATACGTTCGTGTATTGTTCCGAAACGCGTTCGAATGAGATTACCAAAATGGCATCTTAAATGACACAAACACATGCATGGATAAACAAACACAGAATTTAGGACCTCGTATGCCTGATTGAACATATTTCACATTCAATCGAGTGTACTTCGTTCGGCGCGGCAAAACATCGTGGTAAAGGTAGCCTTTAGGCATTTCCCTCGAATGGAGGACCTTTAACCCACTTAGTTAGCCCATGCGCATTAGATAACAATGCATTAATAAACAAAGAGATAATATGGGAAAAATAAATAACGTAATAATAAAAGGCGCGGAAAAATATCGTGGACAAGGTAGCCTTTTAGACTTTTTCTCAAATGTATGACCTTTAAACCAACATAATTAGCCCATGCGCATCAAGTAAAAATGCATAGAAGATAAATAAAGCAATAATATGGGAAATTGTATGCTCAATTGAACATATTTCACATTCAATCGAATGTATCTCATCCGGCGCGGCAAAACATCGTGGCAAATGTAGCCTTTAGGCATTTCCCTCGAATAGATGACCTTTAATCCACCATAGTTAGCCCATGCGCATTAGATTAACAATACAGAAAAAACACATAGAAAATAGATAGCCGAAAAATGAACACAAAAATGCCTAAGACATGATAAAGGAATCTGTCCAGAATGCCCGCGTTCGTGTAGCGTTCGGAAATACGTTCGAAAAAAGGTGAGGCAGAACGTGTGGGTTCGAGTAGCGTTCAAAAATGCGTTCGAACAGGATGGCGAACGTGGCATCCATAATGCAGTAAACACATGCGGGAATGTTTCCCCAAGCGGTACGTGGAGTTGTATCCAAAGTACAGACCGCACTACCGTCCATTCGGATTCGACTACGGAATTTATGTCTGGGTTTCCATCCGATATACCACGAGAGGTAACATTCAAGCGTTAAACACAATACAATCATAAAAATTGACATGAGGTATGATAATACATATAACAACACATAAACAAAGAAAGAAACAAGCGGAATGATGAAGAGCTAATAATATGAAAAAAATGTGCGATAAATAGATAAAGGAACGTTAAAGAAATATGTGACCAAGAATTTGGTCATCTTTGATATAGGACCTCACACACCCGGTTGGACATATTTCATGTCCAACCGAGCATGCCGCATCCAATCTGCAAAATAAAAAGTAATAAAGGGTGCCATCAGGTATTACCTTTTAAGTTGCTCCTCGGAAGTGCGTTACGTCGTCGCCGGAAGGGTTAATGCTCCATAACTTTTCTGGTTTTCTGGTCTAATCTTTTCCTTTGCTGTTCCGCTGCTTTCGCTGCAGTTTTCTCGGTCTTTCCTCACTGTTTTTAGTTGTTGCTTGTGTGTCTGTTTCGGTTACTGCTTCGGGCTTATTCTTGACGCTAAAGGCTACTATGTTTGGGGTGATTTAGTGACTAATTTTTGGGTGATTTTGGGACTGGTTTTGTTTCGGTTTAGGGGGCTATTTTGGACTGTTTTGCGGCTGGTTCGGGGACTATTTTAGGGTTGTTTTTTGTGGTGTAGGGCTGCAGTTTAGGGGTTTGCTTCTTGCTTGGGTGTTTCGGCTTTGGTGAGGGTTTATTGCTTGCGTTTTCCGGTTTTGGTGAAGGTTTGTTATTCTTTTTTTGTTGTTTTCCGTGTATGAGAGTGAGAGAGATGGAGATGTTGTTGGATAGTTATGACCCATAACATCACTATTTGTAAAGATCATGGTGTTGTTGTACAAATTAACTATGTGACAAAGGAACTTGCCCTTTTATCATTTGTAATTAGATTACCAAGATGTATAAATGATAGAAGGTCCATATGATTAGTTCTGTATTGAGATGATATGAGACAGTATCAATCCACGAAGGTTTAATCATTAAATATCCCTAGTCGTAGTATTATCGAGATTGGACATCGATAATGCAGAATAGACTAGTATTACACTTGTGCACGTTGTGGGAGCATAACGATATAGTTCTCATATATTTGGGTATTGGATACTCATGCAAGTGTAATAGGAGGTTATGTTTACTGATGGTACGGGAACAGCTTCGCTCTGGATAGACCCCTTAGAATTCCATTGGTAGTATGACTATGTGTCTATGGAAGTCCGAATCAGGGTAGGTGTATTTGGTATTAACCTGATACTTGCACCGCTAATACTTGCGACAATCAATATACTTTGGTTTTGGTCGTCCAGGGCTTTAACAGGTTCTGTGTACGCCTCTTTTGGGTATATTGAGAATTGTAGTGTATTGGTTGTGATGTCGAGATGAAAGTATCACTCCAGTCATAGTGGAGATGATGATCACGTAGGATACAAAACTGGTTCTCTTATATGCTGCAGCTATCGGGATATTATGACTAGGTAATGTTTATCCGATTATAAAAACTAGTTACTAGAGATCCGATATGTGCTTCGTACGGGGCAGACACGATTCCAGCCCCAGGCCTAGCACGTGACATCCGATGCTGGATCGAAATATGCAATACTACGTATACTACGCCTGATATAGATCACATATTCCAGTAAGAATATTTATGGAGAATTGGGTAGGCACGGTGTTTTGCTAGAAGCCAACCATGTCTTGTAAATCGGTAAAAACATAGTACTAGGTACGTATGTGTTAGGATAGTCCGACGACTGGATTTACTGCCAACATATCCGGGGATCTCATGGGTCGCTTCCCGAAGATTCACCGATGACGTTGACTCACACTTTATTAATCTGGGATTAATTAGTAGAGAGAGAATATTAATCTGGGATTAATTACGGAGATATTTTATCTGGGATAAAATATTATTTATAGAGAGAACGATTAATTTGTAATTAATCGATAAAATAATTTATATTCGATATATTATACGAAATTGGATTTCGACGCGGAATTAAAATTAGATTTTAATTCGGGAGAACGAGTTAATTTAGAATTAATTGACGTGAATAATAATTTGGTAGGCATAATTATTTAATTAAATTAGATTTAATTACCTCGCAACGGAAAATTCGTTAATTCAGAATTGCGAACCCGAGCCCGGGAGTGTTGCGGGCGCACTCGTATTTCGAATTCAAGTGCGGCCCACAAGTCACATCAAGCGTCAAATCATTAGTCACTTTGATTGATGTGATGTCTAGTCACTTTGATTGATTGACAACATGTCACTTTTGATGTGAATAGTGATGGAGGTGGTTGTAGGCTTAAATGCCTTGACTTTTTGAAAAAAAAATTGGATTAGTTTTTGGAAATCTAATACATAAAACATTCTCCTATCTCTTTCTTCTACATCTCTCGGCCAAAAGGCTATTTTCTCCCTTTTGGTTTTCCAAAAACCGTGAGCAATGAGAAACAAGTTGGTGATTTTTGTGGCAAAAGTTACCAAGTGCTAGCACACATTCAGGGTCTTGCGAAGGTGATAGGGAAACCCACCCATGGGCATGGAATACACATCACAAAGCTTGGAGCTTGGAGGACATCCATGGCCGGATTTTGGAGCACAAAAATCTGCAAATGTCGTGAGCTTCTTGGAGAAAAAGCTTGAAGTTTTTGTTGTTCAACGCATCGCCAAATCTGATCAATGTAAGTATGATTCTGCCATTCTTCATTGTTGTATTTCACACATGTTTCTTGCTTGAAATCGATCTTGGGACTTAATAGAAACCCAACAATGGTATCTTGAGCCATTTTGAGCATGAAACTTGATTAGGGTAAAATTTGGGCAAAATTGATTTGAGCATGTTTGAGTGAAATTGATTGTTTGAGTATGCTTAAATTATGATAACATGGTGTTATGCATTGTCAATTTGATAAAAATCGAATTGGATAAATTTTCCCTAAATTGGTAGGCTTGGCCGAAACTTACTGCCCTTAAAAGTCATGGTGATTTTTGTGTTTTTGATTATTGGATGAGTTGAAACCACTTGGGTAATGTTGATTGTGGATTTAATTGGATTGAAACCGAATCGGACAAAGAAATCCCTACCATTGTCGTGACTATAAGCCTGTAAAATGATGTGATTTTTTGATTCAAATGTGTTGGACATGTTTTGATGATAATAGGCATAATTAATTAGGCTAATTAGTGTTTTGGAAATGTTAATTTGGTTAATGAATTATGGCATACACTTTGGTTAATTGAATTATGAAATTTGGAATTTTGGAATTAAATTAATTGGGCCAAATTTGGAATTGGGCTTGTAAAAGTTGTAATTGGGCTTAATGGGCTTGGTTGTGCCAAGTTTGGTTTAGGCTAAATTGCTTGGATCCAATTGGGCCCAAAACCATATCCATAAAGTCCAAATATGACTTAATGGACCTTTAATTTTAATTGGGCCTAATGGGTCTAAATTGGTTTCTTGGCAAATAAGGGTGATTCCTTAAATGGGCTTTGGTATTTGGGTTTGACCCATATTGACCAAAAGTCCATGACTTATGAAATTAAATGAAAGCCCATTGGACTTTAATTAAATTAACATTGGATGTTAATCGGGCTTTGCGACCCGTATAGATTAGATTTAGAATCTAAGTCGTAAAGGTACATTAAAAGTGTAATTATTTAATTTGGAATTAAATAAAGGAATTAGTATTAAATGCAAATTAAATTGGATTTAATGTTGTAGTTTAATATAATTCAAGAATTCGTACTTTGAGTACTTATTCACAAAACGAGTTTGACTCACGCAAAATCAAATCGTTGTTTGAACATTGGATGGTCATTAATATTCAGATTAATTAATTGGATTAGATTGATTGATAACATGCTTGTGTGAATACATGGATGCGATGTATGAATAATGCATATCGGATGGATATTAGATGGGTGAGGGCAATTTTGGAAATTGTTGTAATAAATTTAGAATTTATTAATTGGACCTGCGTGTCCAGCCTATTACCTCTTGACTCAGTGTATTTCTCTTCTCACTTATTCCCCTCAATGTAAATGAGGTTTCTTTAGAAGTGTTATGTAATCGGGTAGAAGTAATACTTGTGCTAGCGGGAGAGAGGAAAGGGAGAGATTTGTTCTAGGAACAATGTTTAAGTATCCATCCGCATATCATTATTATATTTATTTACTTACGCGCCTTATTATGTATTTAGAATGCATGTTTAAGGGTGTATGATGATGAGACCTCAACAAAGATAATTAATTGGTTGCCAATTACGCGAAAAACCCTCACAACATATTCAACGTTTTTCCTTCCATTGAGTGATTCTTACTCAAGATCCAAGACTGACAGTGGTTTGTTGGCCAAAGTCAAGACCTTTTTTCCGTCGCGGATGTGTTTGAATCATGAAGTCTTAGTTCCATATCAGTGTCTTGTCCAAGTTGTGATTTGTTGGCCAAAGTCAAGATCACTTCTTGTCCATCGACATTGATTACGAAGTTTTCCAAGGTCAATGGCTTCCGCTTAACTGGGATCACTAAGTTTGTTGTGCCAAAGCCAAGGCTTAGTTGATTCAGAGGAAAAAGGTTAGGGAATATATTTGATATATTGGCATATATAAGATATATGTTTCGGACTTGGATGTCCACCTACTGGATCTAGGAATTGGATGGGATCCAATTGATCTTAGAGATCTACCTAGTTAATTATCATATAATTTGTTGGCCAAAGTCAAGATTATGTGTTATTTAACGGGATCCTAGTCCACTAGGAAACAAGGTTTCCCGAGTACTCCACAGAGGGTTAGAGGCTCGTCGAAAAATAGTGGGAGGCAAGTATTAAATTTGCAATATTCGTTTAGTTACTTGCCATATGCGATCATTTCACTTTTTTTGCGTCAAATACATTAATATATTAGTTGGACTAATAATTAATCGTTGTTTTAATTAAACAGTTGGACTGTATTCAAACTATTTAAATTAATAGTTGATTTTATAATTGGATTATAGTAATCAATATAATTTAATTTAACCTATTAAATTATAGTTGATTATATAGTTGGACTATAGTAATCATTATAATAAATAGTACCTAAAATCGTTGATTTAATAGAATCAAGATAATTGAAAGATTAGTGTTTAAAACATAATCCTGGGAGAAAATGTTTTTTTAAACGACTTTAAATTTCAAGTTGGGAATAAAATCTCAGGATAGTCCTGGGTGACCGAGAAGTTACTTTATTTGATAAAAGTGACGTCTCGAGCCTAAGCCCGGAGTTGAGCAAATAAGTAGAACATGATATTTGGAATATTCATGTGGTGATAACTTTAGTGCTTAATCCATTAAGCTTGCCAAAAAGACTCCTTAATTTCTTAGTCAGAACTAAGGATTAGATCCTTATAGTATGATAATGAAATTGAAGGATCTTCATATATCTATCCTTAGATCTTAGAAGTACTAAATTGCAATAGAAAACTCTTGGATAGTTATTGGCTATTCTCAAGGAGACAAAGCCAAAGTTTGCAATAAGGCAAGAAGCGCAAGGCGCATCTTATTTTGACATTCTAGAAGGCCAAAGCTTGGCCAAAGGCTTCTGTAGTGTGGAAAAAAGGGCAAAGGCAAAGTCATTATAATCTTCTAGGAAGACATATGACATATCCCAAGATGTCTGCCTAAATTGTGCAAACGGGGACACGGAAGCGTGACTGCCGTATGGACAAGGCAGACATGAAGGAATTGAAGACGGTGCAAGGCTCCGACTTCAAATATGTTTGTCATAAAAATGTTCACTACTAGTATTAAAATTGGATTTTAGATACTAAGTGTGGTACATAAATATGCATTGATGTGCAGAATCTACTGATAAGCAGGAGACTGACTTTAGTTGAGATTTATCTACGAGTCGGAAACTGGACGACAGTCGATGTTTTAACCATAGATACCTAAGTTTAGGAACTACCCTTCGAGTATGTACTTAAATTAGGAAACTGTTACAATATAACTAGTTTGACTAGAAACAGTATCTCTATATCTGGGTTTAAACCATTACGGGTATACCTTTATATTCTAGAACACTAAAGTGTTTCATTTTATAAAGATGATATTGAGATAATCACATTAGATGTGAATAACAGTATTTATATTTTGAATATAAATAAATCTCAAACGTATAACATGACAAACAAATAGCTCAAACTGAATTAATCAGTTGAAACTTGTATATGGCAATGTTGTCTGGGACACATTAAACAAGACTTGTATATCCACATTTTCGATGAATAGGTACTAGGACAGATTTGATTCTAATCAAATAAAGTCTACGAATCTAGTTTAATAGGCAAAGTGCCTATAATACCTTTTACTTGGTAAAAGTGTAAGTGTCACCGATCTGTTAGCCCTCGTTCATAGTGACGTAAGTGGGCCCATGTCTACCTAGGCTAGAGGTGGATATGAATGTTTCGTGACCTTTACGGATGTGGCATCGCGTTATGGTTATGTGTTTCTTTTGAAACACAAAACAGAAACTTTTAGAGTTTCGACACGAAATAGACAAACAGATCGGCTGAAGTATAAAACCATCACGGTTAGACCATGATGAAAATACTTAAGCAATAAGTTTCTCAAATACTTGAAAGTGTATAATGTTCTTTCAATGAGGACTCCTCCCGGAACACGTCAGTTTGACGGTGTGTCCGAACGGAAAAACCAAATTTTGTTGGACATGATAAGGTTAATCATGAGTCGCTCTGAGCTACCATTTCCTTCAAAGGATACACATTAATCAGTGAAAAACTTATTTTGAATAAGGTTCCATAAAAATCTGTTAGACAGACTTCATATTAGATATGAACAGGAAAGAAACTGGGTTTTCTCATTCCTGAAGATTTAGGAATGCTGGGCATATGTTTAGATGATACCAAACTAAAACCCAAATCGGATAAGTGCCTAAGTTGTGGGTTATCCTAGGGAAACCTAAGTATAGTACTTATACAACTCACTAGAGAACAATGTAATTGTTGCTCGCCATGCGGTTTTCCTAAGAGGAATACCAATATGCAGTGGTAAGTGGGAGGAAAGGAAAACTCGATGAAAATCGGAGTAATACTGTTCCAGGCACCGATTCCTTAATGGAACACATATAGTTCATCAAGGATGAAAGTATACCAATAATCTTCGAATACACAAGAACCGCGTAAGTCGGAGAGAGTCGGAAAATGACCTGAGGTCTGGGTTTCTGATCTTACCTCATAAATATGTCAATCTTATTGAGGAATACAAACTGACAACGTATGGGGAAGTGATACAAGTTATCGACTCCCTATTATGGCAAAGTGACATGATGTCCGAAATGGATTCCATGTGTACCAACCAAGTTTGGACACTGGTTGTTGTACCGAAAGGCATTATGCCTACTGGTACTATATTAGTCTTCAAGGAAGACATACATGGATGGCAACATCCAACGTACTAAGCTAGGCTTGTAGCGAAAAGGTATTGCTATAAACATTGTGTCGATTACGACGAAACCTTTTAATCGTTGCCATGGTTAAATCCATTTGGATAATGCTTGCTGATGCTGAATGTTTCATTTATGAAATATGGCAGTTGAATGCCAAAACCACTTTCCTTAACGGAAACCTTTAGGAGGATGCTTACAACATCCTAATGGTTTTGTCGTACCAAAACAAGCAAACAAGGTTTGCAAGTTAATTCGATCCGTGGGTGGATTGTAGCAAGCATTGCGTTCTTGGAACTATATCATTTTGATGTAATCATAATGGTGTATGATTTAATTCAAAAATGAATATGATTCTTGTGTATATAAGGAGGTTAGTGGGAGCGCACTGACAATGAATGTCCTAAATAAATGATGACATATCATTTCTTGGAAATGATATTCCCATAGTACTATCGGTGAAAGCTTGGCTTTCTTAAAAAAAATTCTCCATAGAATTCTTAGGAGAAACAACCTTTATTCTAGGAATAAAGATCTACTGGGATAGATCTAAAAGTTGTTGGCACTCTCCGAGAACTCGTACATTGATAAATGTACGCGACCTGGTGTCTCATACACTTTGAGCATATAGAGTCACAATCAGGCCAATCCAAGTGATAGTCACTGGATTGATGTTAAGAACATCCTTAAGTATTTTAGACGAACTAATGATGCTTTCTTATACTGTGGAGAAGGAGAACTTGAAGTGACTGGGTTCACCGTTGCAAGTTTCCTAAAAGATAATGATGACTATAAGTCGTAACAAAGGTACTATACAGTTTGAATAACGGAGCAATGAGCTGGAAATCTTCCAAGCAAGATACTGTTATCGAATAAACAACAATAGAAGCCTTTTGGATCGATAATAATCCTAATCAGATTAGGAGTAGTTCTGTTAGCAGCTGAGCTAGGCTACAGTGCAGGCTAAAAAATTAATGGTCTCATCAACGATCCAAATATATACTTCAATATTCATCTGATTTGTTCGGATCATACATCGTGGCGATGTGATGATCGAATAAATCGCATCAGATGATAACCTTGCAAATCCGCTGACGAAAGCCTTTCCTCAGTAGAAGGTTGAGCGAACCGTACATAGTTCGGGTGTAGGACACTTGATGATTGGCTATAGGCAAGTGGGAGATTGTTGGACAGTTATGACCCATAGCATCACTATTTGTACAGATCATGGTGTTGTTGTACAAATTAACTATGTGACAAAAGAAATTGCCATTTTATCATTTGTAATTAGATTACCAAGATGTATAAATGATAGAAGGTCCATGTGATTAGTTCCGGATTGACATGATATGAGACAGTATAAATACATGAAGGTTTAATCATTAAATATCCCTAGTCGTAGTATTATCGAGATTAGACATCGATAATGCGGAATAGACTAGTATTACACGTGTGCGCGTTGTGGGAGCATAACGGCATAGTTCTCATATATTTGAGTATTGGATACTCATTCAAGTGTAATAGAAGGTTGTGTTTACCGATGGTACGGGAACAGCTTCGCTCTGGATAGACCCCTTAGAATTCCATTGGTAGTATGACTATGTGTCTATGGAAGTCCGAATCAGGGTAGATGTATTTGGTCTTAACCTGAGACTTGTACTGCTAATACTTACGACAATCAATATACTTTGTTTTGGTCGTCCAGGGCTTTAACAGGTTCTGTGTACGCCTCTTCTGGTATATTGAGAATCGTAGTGTATTGGGTGTGATGTCGAGATGGAAGTATCACTCCAGTCATAGTGGAGATGATGATCACGTAGGATACAAAACTGGTTCTCTTATATGCTGCAGTTATCGGGATATTATGACTAGGTCATGTTTATCCGATTATAGAGACTAGTTACTAGTGATCCGATATGTGCTTCGTACGGGGCAGACACGATTCCAGCCCCAAGCCTAGCACGTGACATCCGATGCTGGATCGAAATACCTAATACTACGTATACTACCCCTGATATAGATCAGATATTCCAGTAAATCGGTGCTTTCCTAGAAGCCAACCATATCTTGTAAATCGGTAAAAACGTAGTACTAGGTACGTACGTGTTCAGATAGTCCGACGACCGGATTTACTTCCAACATATCAGGGGATCTCATGGGTCGCTTCACGAAGATTCACCGATGACGTATGACTCACACTTTATTAATCTGGGATTAATTAATAGAGAGAGAATATTAATATGGGATTAATTACGGAGATATTTTATATGGGATAAAATATTATTTATAGAGAGAGAACGATTAATTTGGAATTAATCGATAAAATAATATATATATTCGATATATTATACGAAATTGGATTTTAACATGTGTTTAATGTGTTGAATATTTTTGGATGGGATTTGGTGGGCTTGTCTTTGGATAGGCTTGGGCGTGTGGCCAGCAGTAAAACAGAAATACTGATGGTTGTTCGAACGCTTATTCGGACACTACATGAACGCCAATAATCTGTTCACCATTCGAACGTGTTTCCGAACGCGGCACAAACGCACATGTATTGAACATGTGAATTAAATCTGATGACATACTTATTTCCCTTCCGACGTCTGTTTCCCGTAACTTTCGTAACTTATCGGGCATTGCCTCCAAGTGAGGCTCATCATCGGGCTTTCATGCAAAAATGCAAGTATCTACAGTCGCCCCCACTTTGATGGGCTTGTGCAGTGTGTATGACAGTGACAATCCTATCAAAGTCATGAATGTATTTTTAGTTACCTAGTTCGCCAGCTGCCGCCGAACTTACCTGTTATTCTAAGATACTTCAAATTGAGTTGATGTGGTGGTGAGGTGCTTTGACCCCTGGTCCATTCCCGAATCGTTACTGCTAGGTGGTCCATTCCCGAACCGTTACTGTGAGGTGGTCCATTCCCGAACTGTTACTGTGAGGTGGTCCATTACCAAACCGTTACTGTGAGGTGGTCCATTCCCGAACCTTTACTGTGAGGTGGTCCATTCCCGAACCGTTACTGTGAGGTGGTCCAAAACGAACAGTTACTGTGAGGTTGTCCATTCCCGAACCGTTACTATATGAGGTGGTCCATTCCCGAACCATTACTGTGAGGTGGTCCATTCCCGAACCGTTACTGTAAGGTGGTTCATTCCTGAACCGTTACTGTGAGGTGGTCCATTCCCGAACCGTTACTGAGAGGTGGTCCATTCCCGAACCGTTAATGTGAGGAGGTCCATTCCTGAACCATTACTGTGAGGTGGTCCATTCCTAAACCATTACTATTAGGTGGTTCATTCCCGAATCGTTACTGTAAGGTGGTCCATTGCCGAACCATTACTGTGAGGTGGTCCATTCCCGAACCGTTATTGTGAGGTGGTCCAATCCCGAACCGTTACTGTGAGGTGGTCCATTCCTGAACAGTTACTGTGAGGTGGTCCATTCCCGAACCGTTACTGTGAGGTGGTCCATTACCGAACCGTTACTGTGAGGTGGTCCATTCCCAAACCGTTACTGTGAGGTGGTCCATTCCCGAACCGTTGCTGTGAGGTGGTCCATTCCCGAACCGTTACTGTGAGAGGTGGTCCATTCCCGAACCGTTAATGTGAGGTGGTCCATTCCCGAACCGTTAATGTGAGGAGGTCCATTCCCGAACCTTTACTGTGAGGTGGTCCATTCCCGAATCATTACTGTGAGGTGGTCCATTCCCGAACTGTTATTGTGAGGTGGTCCATTCCCGAACGGTTACTGTGAGGTGGTCAATTCCCCAACCGTTATTGTGAGGTGGTCCATTCCCGAACCATTACGGTGAGGTGGTCCATTCCCGAACCGTTACTATGAGGTGGTCCATTCCCGAACCATTACTATTAGGTGGTTCATTCCTGAACCGTTACTATGAGGTGGTCCATTCCCGAACCATTAATGTGAGGTGGTCCATTCCCGAACCATTACTGTAAGGTGGTCCATTCCTGAACCATTGATAATGTGGGCCTCGACCCTGGGATTCATTCCCGAAACTGCTGATGATGTATGTTGCCATTCCTGACTCGCTAGTATTCGCCGCTTTTCTTTAAAAACCTGCGAACAAAAACAAGACAAAAAATTGCGTGTATGCATGCATGCATGAATGTGTTTACTATTCCGATGGGTTAGGCCTTCTTTGTGCTCCTTGGTGCCATTTGCCTACAAAAGTCTCTGATCGCCCTATGGGTCCGCTTTCTGCCGACTCTCTTTAGGTGATTGTTCAGTTCTCTTTAGTCTCATTGCTCAAGTTCTCAATATATCCCTTATTTTCGGGGTGGTGGACCGGTCGCCCCCAGACTTGGATTAGCTTTCTGCTCTTCGCTTCTTGTATTAGGTCAAAGTAGACCATGTTGTGTGACATTCCATATAATCATACTATATAATATGCTGCAATCCCAATAGTTACACATATTATTGCCCTCAAAGAATGCCCAGTATTGAAACCAGAGAACCTTCAAAACATTCAACGCAACTCAAATCCAAGTCTTTGAATAAATGATCCAAGCCAGACTCAAAGTGTGTGTGCGCAAAGGTTCTTTTACAGATTTATCCCCAGGTAAGCCAACTCAATGATTTCATCAAAAAATTGGGATCGATGGGTCAAACCAACCTAGTTGTCTCAATTATGCCTGCAGTTGCTTTTATGTGCTCAATGTGGTATGATTTTCTTTTTCTTTTCGTTTTGAACTTCTTTTTTTTTTAACACACCTACCCTTTAAGGTAGCATTTCTCCTCATGGTGGTCCTAATACTCGCCCATGGGTAGCTTCACGCTTATCGGTTATAGGTGGTTTAATTTATTTTTCTTCAGAGACTTTTCTTTTATTCTCAACCATACCACACATCATAACTCAATCAAGTCAGGATAGACATCTAAGCGAACAGTCATTCATCGATCCGCAATCTTTTCAACTAGTCATCTTGCCAACTTATCAGGTTTTCTCTGTTAAGAGCCCATTCCTGACTTGCTTACGAGTCTAGCATAGATCAATTACTCAAAGTATCAGATAAAAGCATGTCAAGAGTTTATCGTTTCTAAGATTTCATCCTAAAGCAAACATTTGCATCATCGGACTTATTCCTAACTATTATGGACTGACCGGAAATGGCTCGAATGAGTAAGAAAAATAAATGTAGAACTAAAATTGAATTAGATCCGGAAAGTAAGCATCTCCAAAATTTGAAGCCTCGCCTTCTTCCGTCTTCTTGCTTTCTTGAAACATCAGATTTTCCAACTGCAGTAGTTATTTTTCCCATCTACTTTCCTCCTTTGCAACCCTATCCTTGTAAATATTTGAGGGGTTTTTGTAAGAGTTCAATTCAAGGTCCCAAGGATCACAAATCATGCACAAAAACCGCATATGAACACATCAAAGGAAGTGCGGAATATACTCACATTGAATTTCGGTTTTGATGAATGAAGAACAAGGTGCGATTTTAAGCTCCCTCCAAGCTCGGCAATGGCTTCTGGAACTGCAGTGGACACACGGTTTGGGCTGTGAAAGTCTCCTCCATTTTCGGCCATGCAAGACTCCATTGAAGCTCCAAGCTTCAAGCTTTCCAAGCTCATGAAGACACTTCCCTATCACCTATGTATTACTCAAGGTGTGCTAGCACTTGTCATCTTCCTTGCATCTCCATTTTCTCGGTGAAACCAGAAAAAAAAATGAAGAAGAAACGGCAGTGAAGCCGTGAGATGCAGAAGAAGAAAAAGAGAGGGAGATGAGAGAAATCGTACATGTTTGCATGTTGGAGAGAGAGAGGACCGAATATATGTGTAAAAGGAAAAGAAAAGTAATATATATTTATTCATTTATTTTCCAAAAATAAATAAAACATATATATATATTCCAAACCTTTTCATATTCCATCACTTTTACTTTTAACTTTAAGTCATATCACATCACTTTTCACATCACATCTATTCACTTTAATAAAGTGACATATTGTCAAGTCACATCACTCAAAGTGACAATTGATTTGACGATTGACGCGACTAGCGATTTGACGCTTGATGTGACTTGCGTGCCGCGCTCGAATTCGAAATGCGAATGCGCTCGCAATCACTCTCGGGCTCGGGTTCGCTAATTCCAAATTAACGAATTTTCTGTCGCGTCGTAATTAAGTGATTACGCCTAGCGAATTCACTATTCACGTCGCTAACGAATTAATTCTAAATTAATTCGTTCGCCCGAATTAAAATCTAATTTTAATTCCGCGTCGAAATCTAATTTCTAATAATATATCGAATATATTATTTTATCGATTAATTCCAAATTAATCGTTCTCTCTCTTTAATTAATATTTTATCCCAGATAAAATATCTCCGCAATTAATCCCAGATTAATTTTCTCTCTCAACGAATTAATCCCAGATTAATTATATCTCTCTCTTCTAATTAATCCCAGATTAATCAAAGTGTGAGTCATACGTCATCGGTGAATCTTCAGGAAGCGACCCATGAGATCTCCGGATATGTTGGCAGTAAATACGATCGTCGGACTGTCCGAACACGTAAGTACCTCTTACTACGTTTATATCGATTTACAAGACAAGGTTGGCTTCTAGCAAAGCGCCATGCCTACCCAATTCTCCAGAAATATTCTTACAGGAATATATAGATCTGTATCAAGCGTAGTATACCATAGTATTGTGTATATTGGCCCAGTATCGGATAATCACGTGCTAGGCCTGGGGCTGGATAAGTGTCTGCCCCGTACGAAGCACATGTCGGATGTCTGGTAACTAGTCTCTATAATCGGATATACATGACCTTGTCATAATATCCCGATGGCCGCGCAGCACTTAAGAGCACTAATACCGTATCCTGCGTGACATCATCTCCAATATGACTGAAGTGATACTTCCATCTTGACATCACACCCAATACTCTACGACTCTCTGATAAACCCAGAAGTGGTGTACACAGAACCGGTTAAAGCCCCCTACCACCAAGACCAAAGTTTATCGATTATCGTAAGTATTAGCGTGCAAGTCTCAGGTTAAGACTATACACACCTACCTTGATTTCGGCCTCCCATAGACACATAGTCATAATACCAATGGGATTCCGAGGGGTCTATCCAGAGAGAAGCTGTTTCCCGTACCATCGGTGAAACACGACCTCCTATCGCACTTGCATAAGTATCCAACACTTATATATATGAGAACTATGCCGTTGTGCCCTCACAAACGTGCACAAGTGCAATACTAGCCTATTCCGCATTATCGATGTCCAGTCTCGATAATACTACGGCTAGGGATATTTAATGATTAAACCTTCGGGGACTGATACTGTCTCATATCATTCTCAGTCCAGGTACTAATCATAGGGACCTCTCTTCATTTATATATCTATGGTGATCTAATCACAAATGATGAGAGTGCAATTTCCTTGTCACATAGTTAATTTGCTACAACAACACAATGATCTGTGCAAATAGTGACGCTATGGGTCATTTTGTCCAACAATCTCCCACTTGGCACATAGCCAGTCACTCAAGTGTCCCAACCTGAACTATGTACGGTTCGCTCAAATTGCTGAGGAAAGGTTTTCGTCAGCGGATTTGCTTAATTATCGTCTGACGCGATTTACACGATCATCACATCGCCACGATGTATGATCCAAACGAATCAGATGATATAGAGTATATATCTGGATCGTCGATGAGACTTTTAATTCTTTAGCCTGTTCTGACGCCTAGCTCAGCTGCTACATAACTATATCTAATCTAATTAGATTTATTATCGATCCAAATGGCTTCTATTGCTGCCTCAGCTGCAGCAATAATCCGTATTTGTTGTTAATTCGGCAACAGTTATCTTGCTCGGAAGATTTCCAGCTCACTGTCCCAGTGTTCAAACTTTATAGTACCGCAGTATTTACCGGTTTGGAAACTTGCAACAGTGATCCCAGTCACTTCAAGTTCTCCATCTCCATAGTTTAAGACAACATCTTTAGTTCTCTCAGATACTAACAGATGTTCTTTAATCTTCAATCCAGTGACTATCACTTGGATTGACCCGATAGTGACTCCATATGCTCAAAGCGTATGAGACACCAATACAAGTACATTTTAAATGTACAATTTCCCAGAGAGTGTTACCAACTCCAAATCTAGCCCAGTAGATCTTTATCCTTGAATAAAGGTTGTTACTCCCCAGAATTCTACGGAATTTTCTATTGAAAGAATATCCATGAAAGCCAAGCTTTCAGCAATTGTTTTATGAGAATTTTCACTGTCAGTGCGCTCCCACTAACCTCCATATATACACAAGAATTATTTCGTTTTGAGTTAAATCATAAACCATTATGATTATTTCAAAACGTCAGTTCTAAGAACCCTATGCTTGCTTCAATCCAAACATGGATTGAATAATCCGCAAACCTTGTTTGTCGGTTATACAAAATCGTCAGAATGTTATAAACATTCTCCAAAAGGTTTCATTTTCAGGAAAGCGATTTTGATTTGTAACTGACATATTTCATAAATGAAATATACAGTTATCAACAAGCATCTTCAAAATGGATTTACCATGGCAACAGGTAAAAGGTTGAACCGTTATTAACACAATGTTGATAACGATACCTTTCCGTCAAAAGCCTAGCTTTGTACGTTGGTATGTTGCCATCCATGTATGTCTTCCTTGAAGACGTATAATGTACCAATAGGCACAATGCTTTGTGGTACAACAACTAGTATCCAAAATAGTTGTTAAACATGGAATCCATTCCGAACTCATAGCACTTTGCCATAACAGGGAGTCGATACCTCGTATCACTTCCTCAAAACGTAGTCGATGGTACACCACCATAAGATTAACATCTTAATGAGGTTAGATCAGAAACCCATACCTTAGGTTGTTTTCTGACTCTATCCGATCTACCCGATTTCTTGTGTATTTGAAGATTAATGGTACAGATTCATCATAGATAGATGAATTGTTGTGTTCCATTAAGGACTTCGCGCTTTGAATAGTATTACTCCGATTTTCATCGAGTATCACTATCCTCCCACTGACCACTGCATATCGGTATCCTCTCAGGAAAACCGCATGGTGAGTAACAATCACATTGTTCTCATGTGGGATTTATAAGTACTATACTTATGGTTTCCCTTAGGATAACCTATATTGGCACTAATCCAATTTGGGTTCTTAGTTTGGTATCATCCAAACTTTATGCCTGGCATACCCAAATTATCAGGAATGAGAAACCTCGTTTCTTTCCTGTTCATATCCTATATGATATCTGTCAAACAGATTAATATGGAACCTTATTCTAAATAAGTTTTGCACTGTTAATACATATCTTGTTGAAGGAAACAGTAGCTCAGAGCGACTCGCAAAAAACCTAATCATGTCCAACAAAACTTGGTTTTTAGTTCTGACACACCGTCAATTGACGTGTTTCGGGAGAAGTCCTCATATGAAAGAATACCGTACTCTTTCATGTACGTATGAAACTTACTACTTAAGTATTTACCAATACGGTCTTACCGTAGCGGCATAATACTACAGCCGATCTGTTTGTATACTTCGTGTCGAAACTCAAAGTTTCGTATTTGTGTTCTTCAAAAGAAACACATAACCATAACGAGATGCCACATCCGTTAAGGTCACGAAATATTCATGTTCACATCTAGCCTAGCTAGATATGGGCCCACTAACTTCACCATGAATAGGGCTAACAGATCGGTGGCACTTACACTATTACCAAGTAAATAGTATTTTAAGTACTTTACCTAATAAACTAGATTCGCAGACCTTATTTGAATAGTCAAATCAGTCCTAGTATCCACTCTTCAAAGTGTGGATATACGAGTCTAATTAAATTGTGTCCTAGACAACAATGCCACAAATAAGTCTCTATTGATCAAATCAATTTGAGCTATTTATTTGTCAATTATGCTTTTCAATATTTCACAAACCTTTGGCCAAGCCTGGGTTTCGGAATATCGAAACGATATGCACCTTGTGCTACATGCCCAATTGCAAACTTTGACTTTTCTCCACTAGAATAGTCAATTAATTCTCCAAGAATATTAATTGTAATTTTAATACTTTTAAATCTAAAGATAGATTTATTATAAGTATATTAATTAAGCATTAAAGTCATCATCACATAAATCTTTCAAAGATTTTATGCTCTACTATTTGCTTAATTTTGGGCGCAACGTATAATAAGTTATTTTATCAAATAAAGTAACCTATTATTTATTCCCAATTTGAAAATTAAATCATTTAAAATATTTTTAATCCCAAATTATATTTTAAATATCCAACTTTTCAATTTCTTATCTTGATTACAATAGTCCAACTATTTAATCAACGATTAGTGGTACTATATATATTATAATGATATAATAGTCCAACTATATAATCAAATATAATCCAAATTAATTAACCTCAATTACATTGATTACTATAATCCAATTATAAAATCAACTGTAAACTGAAATTAATTAATTCAAATATATTGATTAATATAATCCAATTATATATAATCAAGTATAATACAGTCCAACTGTTTATTAAAACAACAATTTAAATATTAGTCCAACTAACATTTAATATTACGACGAAATAATTTAAATGAGCGCGTATGGCGAGTAATTGAACGAATGTTGCAAATTCAATACTTGCCTCCCACTATTTTTCGTCGAGCCTCTAACCCTCTGTGGAGTACTCGGGAAACCGCGTTTCCTAGTGGGCTAGGATCCCGTTAAATAACACACAACCTTGACTTTGACCAATAAAAATTGTATGCTATTTAACTTAGGTAGATCTCTATGATCAATTGGATCTCATCCAATTCCTAGATCCAGTAGGTGGACATCCAAGTCCGAAACATATATCTAATATATGCCTATATATCGAATATATACCCTACCGTTTCCTCTGAATCAACTAGCCTTGGCTTTGGCCAAAAACAAACCTAGTGATCCCAGTCAAGCGTGGACCCATTGACAGGGAAGCTTCGTAATCAAATGTCTATGGACAAGAAGTGGTCTTGACTTTGGTCAAAAACAAACCACAACTTGGACACGACACCGATATATAACAAAGCCTCGTGATTAAAGCACATCTTTGACTGACAAGGGCTTGACTTTGGTCAAAAACAACCCCTGACAATCTCCGATCTTGAGCAAGAATCACTCAATGGAAGGAAATGACGCTTGATATTTAACGAGGGTTTTTTCGCGTGCAAATTGGCTACCAATTTAATTATCTTTCTTAAGGTTCTATAATACATCTCTCATCATCATACACCCTTAACATGCATTCTAATACATAATAAAGCGTATTGAAAATAAATAATAATGATATGCGGATGGATACTTTACATTGATCCTAGATCAAATCTCTCACTTTCTCTCTCCCGCTAGCACTTGTATTACTTCTACCCGTTACACTACACTTCTAAAGAAACCTCTTTTACATGGAGGGGAATAGGTGAGAAGAGAATACAAAGAAATAAGAGATAAGGCTGGACACGCAGGTCCAATTTAATAAATCAAATTTATTACAATTTCCAAAATCGCCCAACCCGACTAATATCCATCCGATATACATTATTCAAACATCACAACCATGTATTCATACAAGCATGTTATCAATCAATCAATCAAATTAATTAATCTTGATTATTAGTGATCATCCAATGTTCAAACAAAGATTTGATTTTGTTCGAGTCAAACTCGTATTGCAAACACGTACTCAAAGTACAATTTCTACGAATTAAATTAAATTACATAATTAAATCCAATTTAATACGTATTTAATTCTAATTCATTATTTAATTCTAAATTAAATATTACACTTTTATTAACGAACCTTTACGACTTAAATTCCAAATTTAATCGCAACGGGTCTCAAAGCCCGATTAACATCTAATGTTTTATTTAATTAAAGTCCAATGGGCTTTTAATTAATTTCTATAAGGCGTGGACTTTTGGTCAACTCGGGTCAAACCGAACAACCAAAATCCAATCTGGGAGTTACCCCATAAGCCTTTAAATTAATTTTGGCCCATTAGGCCCAATTAAATAATTAAGGTCCATTAAGTCATAATTGGACCTTTTGGATTCGGTTTTGGGCCTAATTGGATCCAACCAATTTTGCCTAAATCCAACTTGGTTACAACAAAGCCCAAAAGCCCAATTACAACCTAACAAGCCCAATTTCCAAAATCAAGCCCTAATTAATTAACTTATAAAATTCCAAATTTCACAATTAATTAACCTAAGTGTAATACACAATCAATTACCCAATTAACATTTATAAAACATCAATTAGCCTAATTAATCATGCATTTTAACAACCAAATAGTGTCCAACACAATTCAATTAAAATCAAACCCAATTAACATGCTATCAAGTCCGGCAATTAGGGGTTTTTCAATTCGATTCGGTTTCAATCCAATTGAGTCCACAATCTTAATTTCCCAAATCAATTCAATTCATCCAATGAATTAAAACAAAAAATCACAAAGAATTTCATGTTCATTAAGATTCGGCCAAGCCACTTTAAAAGGGAAAAATGTTCCAAATCAAAATTCAATCCAATTGAACTTCAAAACAACATTAACCAATTGTTTTAAATCATCCAATGATCAAACAAAATAAAATTACCAAGACATTAGGGTTCTTCCAATTTTCGGCCAGCCTCCAATTTGGGGAAAATTGAATCCAATCCAATTTCATGAAATTGATCACACACAATATCAATTAAACATGTTCTAAGCATACTTAAACATCCAATTCAATTAAAACATGCTTAAACACATTTTACCCAATTTCAAGTTTCATTTCAACCTAAAGAATTGGGGAAAATTGATCTAATCCAATTTTCTTGAAATTGATCATGCACAACTTCAATTCAACCTCATTCAAGCATACTTCATCAAACAATTCAACCAAATCATGCCTAAATCGAGTTTACCCAAATTAAAGTTTTGACAAAAAATAAGCAAATTGGGGAAAATCAATCCAATCAATTATTTATCAAATTGATTACATACAACTCAAATTCAATCATATATAATCATTCTCAAACAATCAATTTGACAGAATCAAGCTAAAATCAAAAAAGCTCCAAATTTGCTCAAGAACCCTAATTCGGTTTTCATGCATCAAAAGCTCAAGATACCATTGTAAGAGTTCAATTCAAGGTCCCAAGGATCACAAATCATGCACAAAAACCGCATATGAACACATCAAAGGAGGTGCGGAATATACTCACATTGAATTTCGGTTTTGATGAATGAAGAACAAGGTGCGATTTTAAGCTCCCTCCAAGCTCGGCAATGGCTTCTGGAACTGCAGTGGACGCACGGTTTGGGCTGTGAAAGTCTCCTCCATTTTCGGCCATGCAAGACTCCATTGAAGCTCCAAGCTTCAAGCTTTCCAAGCTCATGAAGACACTTCCCTATCACCTATGTATTACTCAAGGTGTGCTAGCACATGTCATCTTCCTTGCATCTCCATTTTCTCGGTGAAACCAGAAAAAAAAAATGAAGAAGAAACGGCAGTGAAGCCGTGAGATGCAGAAGAAGAAAAAGAGAGGGAGATGAGAGAAATCGTACATGTTGCATGTTGGAGAGAGAGAGGACCGAATATATGTGTAAAAGGAAAAGAAAAGTAATATATATTTATTCATTTATTTTCCAAAAATAAATAAAACATATATATATATATTCCAAACCTTTTCATATTCCATCACTTTTACTTTTAACTTTAAGTCATATCACATCACTTTTCACATCACATCTATTCACTTTAATAAAGTGACATATTGTCAAGTCACATCACTCAAAGTGACAATTGATTTGACGATTGACGCGACTAGCGATTTGACGCTTGATGTGACTTGCGTGCCGCGCTCGAATTCGAAATGCGAATGCGCTCGCAATCACTCTCGGGCTCGGGTTCGCTAATTCCAAATTAACAAATTTTCCGTAGCGTCGTAATTAAGTGATTACGCCTAGCGAATTCACTATTCACGTCGCTAACGAATTAATTCTAAATTAATTCGTTCGCCCGAATTAAAATCTAATTTTAATTCCGCGTCGAAATCTAATTTCTAATAATATATCGAATATATTATTTTATCGATTAATTCCAAATTAATCGTTCTCTCTCTTTAATTAATATTTTATCCCAGATAAAATATCTCCGCAATTAATCCCAGATTAATTTTCTCTCTCAACGAATTAATCCCAGATTAATTATATCTCTCTCTTCTAATTAATCCCAGATTAATCAAAGTGTGAGTCATACGTCATCGGTGAATCTTCAGGAAGCGACCCATGAGATCTCCGGATATGTTGGCAGTAAATACGATCGTCGGACTGTCCGAACACGTAAGTACCTCGTACTACGTTTATATCGATTTACAAGACAAGGTTGGCTTCTAGCAAAGCGCCATGCCTACCCAATTCTCCAGAAATATTCTTACAGGATATATAGATCTGTATCAAGCGTAGTATACCGTAGTATTGTGTATATTGGCCCAGTATCGGATAATCACGTGCTAGGCCTGGGGCTGGATAAGTGTCTGCCCCGTACGAAGCACATGTCGGATGTCTGGTAACTAGTCTCTATAATCGGATATACATGACCTTGTCATAATATCCCGATGGCCGCGCAGCACTTAAGAGCACTAATACCGTATCCTGCGTGACATCATCTCCAATATGACTGAAGTGATACTTCCATCTTGACATCACACCCAATACTCTACGACTCTCTGATAAACCCAGAAGTGGTGTACACAGAACCGGTTAAAGCCCCCTACCACCAAGACCAAAGTTTATCGATTATCGTAAGTATTAGCGGTGCAAGTCTCAGGTTAAGACTATACACACCTACCTTGATTTCGGCCTCCCATAGACACATAGTCATAATACCAATGGGATTCCGAGGGGTCTATCCAGAGCGAAGCTGTTTCCCGTACCATCGGTGAAACACGACCTCCTATCGCACTTGCATAAGTATCAAACACTTATATATATGAGAACTATGCCGTTGTGCCCTCACAAACGTGCACAAGTGCAATACTAGCCTATTCCGCATTATCGATGTCCTGTCTCGATAATACTACGGCTAGGGATATTTAATGATTAAACCTTCGGGGACTGATACTGTCTCATATCATTCTCAGTCCAGGTACTAATCATAGGGACCTCTCTTCATTTATATATCTATGGTGATCTAATCACAAATGATGAGAGTGCAATTTCCTTGTCACATAGTTAATTTGCTACAACAACACAATGATCTGTGCAAATAGTGACGCTATGGGTCATTTTGTCCAACAGTTTTCCCAGAAATCCCTCTTCTGCTCTATCTCATCTTTACCACCGTTGCCTCATATCCCCATACGAGAAGTTTGGTGTTTGTGAGTTTGGTTGGTAAGGCTGTCGGGTAGGCCGGAGCAAATCAGGTAGGTAGGTGGTGGAACATAGTGGTAGTTGGGTAAAAGGTTTTTGTGTGTGTTGGGTTGTTCTTTTTCTGGATCTGGTATTTTATGGGCGTCAATGGGGTTTTAGATCTCATGCCTAAGGCGGGTGCAGTTGTTGGTTTCATGGCCTCTTTGCTGGTGGAGGTAGCAATATAGGTTTAGGTCAAGGTAGCGGGGCACAAGGTTTGGAAGTGGTTTACGTTCTAAGGGATTTATGAGTCATTGCCTTTTCAGTTCTTCAAACACCTCTGACAATGGTCTACCAAAATTGGAGAATCGCCTGTTTCTGATAGGGGCGACCTTAGAGGGAGTGGGCTTGGTCCCTGAAGGTCCCCCAATGATCTTTCTATTTCGGTTGCAGAACCTCATATTATTTGCTATATGGGGTACGGTCAAACTGGCCACAACGTTAGTCAAAACTTGTAGTTTCTCGGTAATTTTGGTTACTTTGGTCTCCAATTGATCCAGGCGGGAAACTGTTGGAATACTCTAAGCTTCCCAAGATCGAATCAAGCAATGAAAATAAGTGCGAATACATTTCAAAGGAGGTGCAGAATACTCACAATGATCGGTTGAGTCGATGCGGTGATGAACAAAACTCATTTTCTGCCTTCCTCCAAGCTCGGCATTCCACTGTTTTACAGTCCTCATTTTCGGCCATTGATGTCCTCCATAGAAGCTCCAAGCTTGTGTTCATTCCTTGCTCATGTAGTGAGTTCCCTATCACCTTTGTATTGACTCATTTGTGTGCTAGCACTTGGTGTTTTTGCCACAAAAACTCCATGCATCTCCTCCATTTTCACGGTGAAACCAGAACATTTTGGAGAAGAATCGGTCCAAGACCGTGTGAGAGAGAGAGGAGCATTTTGGCTCCAAAATCGAAAAGGTTGCAAGAGAGAGAAAGATCATTTTGTTGTTATAATTATTGTATATCAAATACCAAAAATTAAAAGTCAAATACCATAATATTAATGATATATTTCTTTCAAGCTTTCAAAAAGCTTTTCAACAACTTCTATCAACTCACATCAATCAATCAATCAATGTGACAAGTTGTCACATCACTCAAAGTGACAAATGATTTGACGCTTGATACGACTAGCGATTTGACGCTTGATTTGACTTACATGCCGCACTCGAATTTGAAATACGAATGCGCTCGAAAACAATACCGGGCTCGGGTTCGCTAATTCCAAATTAACGAATTTTCCGTTGCGACGTAATTAAATGATTATGCCTAGTGAAATCACTATTCATGTCGCTAACGAATTAATTCTAAATTAATTCGTTCGCCCAAATTAAAATCTGATTTCAATTCCGCGTCAAAATCCAATTTCTTTTAATATATCGAATATATTAATTTATCGATTAATTCCAAATTAATCGTTATCTCTGTTTAAATGATATTTTATCCCAAATAAAATATCTCCGTAATTAATCCTAGATTAATTTTCTCTCTCATCTAATTAATCCCAGATTAAAAAAAGTGCGAGTCATACGTCATCGGTGAATCTTCGGGAAGCGACCCATGAGATCCCCGGATATGTTGGCAGTACATTCGGTCGTCGGACTATCCGAACACGTAAGTACCTAGTACTACGCTTATACCGATTTACAAGACAAGGTTGGCTTATAGCAAAGCGCCATGCCTACCCAATTCTCTAGAAATATCCTTACAGGAATATAAGGATCTATATCAGGCATAGTATACGTAGTATTGCGTATTTCGATCCAGTATCGGATGATCACGTGCTAGGCCTGGGGCTGGAATTGTGTCTGCCCCGTACGAAGCACATGTCAGATGTTTGGTAACTAGTCTCTATAATCGGATAAACATGACCTTGTCATTTTATCCCGATGACTGCAGTAGTTAAGAGAACCAGTACCGTATCCTACGTGACCATCATCTCCAATTGAATGGAGTGACACTTCCGTCTTGACATCACACCCAACACACTACGATTCTCAATATACCCATCAGAGGCGTACACAGAACCTATTAAAGCCCTGGACAACCACAACCAAAGTATATTGATTGTCGCAAGTATTAGCGGTGCAAGTCTCAGGTTAAGACCAAATACACCTACCCTAATTTCGGACTTCCATAGACACATAGTAATACTACCAATGGAATTCTGAGGGGGTCTATCCAGAGCGAAGCTGTTTCCCGTACCATCGGTAAAACACAACCTCCTATTACACTTGCATGAGTATCCTATACCCAAATATATGAGAACTATGATGTTATGCCCTCACAACGCGCACAAGTGTAATACTAGTTTTTTACGTATTTATCGATGTCCAATCTCGATAATACTCTGACTAGGGATATTTAATGATTTATCCTTCGTAGACTGATACTGTCTCATATCATTCTCAATCCAGGAACAAATCATAAGGACCTCCTATCATTTATACATCTTGGTGATCTAATCACAAATGATAAGAGAGCAATCTCTTTTGTCACATAGTTAATTTATACCACAACACCATGATCTATACAAATAGTGACTCTATGGGTCATAATTGTCCAACAATCTCCCACTTGGCCTATAGCCAGTCACTCGAGTGTCTGACACCTCAACTATTTACGGTTGGCTCAAACTGCTGAGAAATGCTTTCGTCAGCGGATTTGCATGATTATCATCTGATGTGATTTATTCGATCATCACATCGCCACGCTGTATGATCCGAACGAATGAGTTGAATATCGAAGTATATATCTGGATCGTTGATGAGACCATTAATTCTTTAGCCTGCACCGCAGCCTAGCTAAGTTGCTAAGATAATTATATCTAATCTAATTAGATTTGTTATCGACCCAAATGGTTTCTATTGCTGCCTCAGCTGCAACAATAACCCGCATTTGTTGTTTATTCGGTAACAGTATCTTGCTTGGAATATTTCCAGCTCACTGTTCCGTTATTCAAACTGTATAGTACCGTTTACGACTTATAGTCGTTTTATCGGTTTAGGAAACATGCAGTAGTGATCCCAGTTACTTCAAGTTCTCCATCTCCACAGATTAAGACAACATCCTTAGTTCTCTAAGATACTAAGTATGTTCTTAACTTCAATCCAGTGACTTAACATGGATTGGGCTGTTTGTGAATCCATATGCTCAAAGCGTATGAGACACCAGGTAACGTACATTTTTCAATGTACGAATTCTCGGAGAGTTTTTCCGAAAGCCAAACTTTCACCGTCAATCCAAACATGGATCGAATAACCTGCAAACCTTGTTTGCTAGTTTTGGTATGACAAAACTGTCAGGGTGTTGTAAACATCCTTCGAAAGGTTTCCATTTAAGGAAAGCGATTTTCCCATTAAGCTGACATATTTCATAAATGAAACATTCAGCGTTAGCAAGCATTATCCAAATGGATTTACCATGGCAACAGGTAAAAGGTTGAATCGTAATCAACACAATGTTGATAACGATACCTTTCCGCTAAAAGCCTAGCTTTATACGTTGGTATGTTGCCATCCATGTACGTCTTCCTTGAACACTTATAAATTACCAATAGGCACAATGCCTTGCGGTACAACAACTAGTATCTAAACATAGTTGATATACATGGAATCCATTTCAGATTTCATGGCACTTTGCCATAAAAGGGAGTCGATACCTTGTATCACTTCCTCATACGTAGTCAGTTGGTGTTCCTCAAAAGATAAACATCTTTATTAGGTGATATCAGAAACCTATACCCAGGTTGTTTTTCTGACTCTCTACGACCTACGCGGTTCTTGTGTATTCGAAGATTAATGGTATAGTTTCATCCTTGATGAACTATTTGTGTTCCATTAAGGAATCGATGCCTTGAATAGTATTACTCCGATTTTCATCGAGTTTTACTATCCTCCCACTTACCACTGCATATAGGTATTCCTCTTAGGAAAACCGCATGGTGAGCAACAATTAAATTGTTCTCTGATGAGATGTATAAGTACTATACTTTGGTATCCCTATTATAACCTACAATTGGCACTTATCCATTTTGGGTTCTAGTTTGGTATCATCCAAACATATGCCTAGCATACCCAAATATTCAGGAATGAGAAACCTAGTTTCTTTCATGTTCATATCTAATATGATATCTGTCAAACAAATTTTATGGAACCTTATTCTAAAGAAGTTATGCACTGTTTACGTGTATCCGTTGAAGGAAATGGTAGCTCAGAACGACTCATGATTAACCTTATCATGTCCAACAAAATTCGGTTACTCGGTTCTGACACATCGTCAAATTGACGGTTCCGGAAGGAGTCCTCATTGAAAGAATACTATACTCTTTCAAGTATATGAGAAACTTATTGCTTAAGTATTTTCCATTACGGTCTTACCGTGACAGTTTAATACTTTAGCCGATCTGTTTGTCTATTTCGTGTCGAAACTTAAAATTTCTGATTTGTGTTCCTAAAGAAACACATAACCATAACGAGACCTTTCCGCTAAAATCCTAGCTTTATACGTTGGTATGTTGCCATCCATGTACGTCTTCCTTGAACACTTATAAAGTACCAATAGGCATAATGCCTTGCGGTACAACAACTAGTATCTAAACATAGTTGATATACATGGAATCCATTTCAGAAATCATGGCACTTTTCCATAAAATGGAGTCGATAACTTGTATCACTTCCTCATACGTAGTCAGTTGGTGTTCCTCAAAAGATAAACATCTTTATGTGGTGAGATCAGAAACCCATACCCAGGTTGTTTTTCTGACTCTCTCCGACCTACGCGGTTCTTGTCTATTCGAAGATTAATGGTTATAGTTTCATCCTTGATGAACTATTTGTGTTCCATTAAGGAATCGATGCCTTGAATAGTATTACTCCGATTTTCATCGAGTTTTACTATCCTCCCACTTACCACTGCATATAAGTATTCCTCTTAGGAAAACCGCATGGTGAGCAACAATTAAATTGTTCTCTGATGAGATGTATAAGTAATATACTTTGGTATCCCTAGGATAACCTACAATTGGCACTTATCCAATTTGGGTTCTAGTTTGGTATCATCCAAACATATGCCTAGCATACCCAAATATTCAGGAATGAGAAACCTAGTTCTTTCATATTCATATCTAATATGATATCTGTCAAACAGATTTTATGGAACCTTATTCTAAATAAGTTATGCATTGTTTACGTGTATCCGTTGAAGGAAATGGTAGCTTAGAGCGACTTATGATTAACCTTATCATGTCTAATAAAATTTGGTTACTCGGTTCGGATACATCGTCAAATTGACGGTTCCGGAAGGAGTCCTCATTGAAAGAATACTATACTCTTTCAAGTATACGAGAAACTTATTGCTTAAGTATTTTCCATTACGGTCTTACCGTGACAGTTTAATACTTTAGCCGATCTGTTTGTCTATTTCGTGTCGAAACTTAAAAGTTTCTGATTTGTGTTCCTAAAGAAACACATAACCATAACGAGACCTTTCCGCTAAAATCCTAGCTTTATACGTTGGTATGTTGCCATCCATGTACATCTTCCTTGAACACTTATAAAGTACCAATAGGCATAATGCCTTGCGGTACAACAACTAGTATCTAAACATAGTTGATATACATGGAATCCATTTCGGAAATCATGGCACTTTTCCATAATGCCTTGCGGTATAACAACTATGTATTCACACTAAGTATTTGAATCCAATTTTAATACTAATAGTGAACATAATTATGACAAACATATTTGAAGTCAAAGCTTTGCACTGTCTTTAATTCCTTCATGTCTGCCTTGTCCAAACGGCAGTCACGCTTCTGCGATCCCGTTTGCCACAATTTAGGCAGACATTTTGGATATGTCATTTATCTTCCTAGAAGATTATAATGATTTTGCCTTTGCCCTTTTTCATATCCCAGAAGCCTTTGGCCAAGCCTTGGCCATCTAGAATATCGAAGTAAGGTGCGCCTTACGGTACTTGCCTTATTGAAAATTTTGACTTTGTCTCCTTGAGAATAGTCATTAACTCTCCAAGAGTTATCAATTGCAATTTTACTTCTAAGATCTAATTATAGATCCATGAAGTTCCTTCAATTTCTTTATCATATTTTAAGGATCTAATCATTAGTTATGATTAAGAAATTAAGGAATCTAGTTGACAATTTTAATGGATTAAGCACTTAAGTTATCATCACATAAATCTACCAAATATTATGCTCTACTATTTACTTAACTCCGGGCTTAGGCTTAATATGTTATTTTATCAAATGAAGTAACTTATAAGTTTCCAGGACCATCCTGAAATTATTCCCAAATTGAAAAAATAAACCATTTAAATACATTTTCCCTAGGATTATGCTTTAAATGTCAATCTTTCAATTATATCTTGATTCTAATAGTCCAACTATTTAATCAACAATTTCGGTACTTTTAAATATAATAATTATTATAGTCCAACTATTTAATCAACTATAATTTATTTGTTTGAATACAGTCCAACAGTTTATTAAAACAACAATTACATATTAGTCCAACTAATAATTAATTTAATTGACGAATGATATTTGTTTTGAGCGCGTATGGCAAGTAATTAAACGACTATTACAAATTCAATTCTTGCCTCCCACTATTTTTCGGCGAGCCTCTAACCCTCTGTCGAGTACTCGGGAAACCGTGTTTCCTAGCGGGCTAGGATCCCATTAAATATCACACAATCTTAACTTTGGCCAATAAATTGTATGATAATTAACTAGGTAGATCTCTGAGATCAATTGGATCCAATCCAATTCCTAGATCCAGTAAGGGGACATCCAAGTCCGAAACATATATCCTATATATGCCAATATATCCAATATATTACCTAACCTTTTTCCTCTGAATCAACTAAGCCTTGGCTTTGGAACAACAAACTTAGTGATCCCAGTTAAGCGCGACCCATTGACCATGGAAAGCATCGTAATCAATGTCGATGGATAAGAAAGTGGTCTTGACTTTGGCCAACAAACCACAACTTGGACAAGACACCAATATGGAACAAAGCCTTCGTGATTCAAACACATCCTCGACGGACAAAGGCCTTGAATTTGGCCAACAAGCCAATGCCAGTCTTAGATCTTGAGTAAGAATCACTCATGGAAGGAAAAACGCATAATATTTGTGAGGTTTTTTCGAGTGCAAATTGGCAACCAATTTAGTATCTTTGTTAAGGTCTCATCATCATACACACTTAAACATGCATTCTAAACACATAATAAAGCGCGTATAAATAAGTAATAATGATATGCGAATGGATACTTTACACATTGATCCTAGATCAAATCTCTCCATTTCCTCTCTCCCTCTAGCACAAGTATTTACTTCTACCCGTTGCACTACACTTCTAAAGAAACCTCATTTACATTGAGGGGAATAGGTGAGAAGAGAATACAAAGAGTAAGGAGTTAATAAGGCTGGACACGCAAGTCAAATTAATAAATTCCAAATTTATTACAACAATTTCTAAAATTGCCCCACCCATCTAATATCCATCCGATATACATTATTCATGCATCGCAACCATGTATTCACACAAGTATGTTATCAATCAATCTAATCAAATTAATTAATCTGATAATTAATGATCATCCAATGTTCAAACAACGATTTGATTTTGCTCGAGTCAACTCGTTTTGCGAATAAGTATTCAAAGTACGGATTCTTAATTAAATCCAATTCAATTTTTGTATTTAATACTAATTCACTTATTTAATTCCAAATTAAATATCATACTTTATTAATAAACCTTTACGATTAAAATTTCAAATTTAATCATTATGGGTCTCAAAGCCCGTTTAACGTCCAACGTCAATTTAATTAAAGTCCAATGGGCTTTTAATTAATTTCTTAAGGTGTGGACTTTTGGTCAACTCGGGTCAAACCGAATAACCAAAATCCGGGAATTACCCCATAAGCCCAGAAATCAATTTTGACCCATTAGGCCCAATTAAACTTTAAAGGTCCATTAGTCGCATTTGGGCTTTATGGATACGGTTTTGGGCCGAATTGGATCCAACCAATTTAGCCTAAACCCAACTTAGTACAACCAAGCCCAATAAGCCCAATAACAACTTTAAAAGGCCCAATTTCCAAAATTAAGCCCAACATAATTAAATTACCAAATTCTAAATTCCCAATTTAATTAAACAAAGTGCATTACATAATTAATTATCCAATTAACATTTCTAAAACATCAATTTAGCTAATTAATCATGCTCATTTACGTCAATTAGTGTCCAACACAGTTTGATCAAAAAATCAAACCCATTTTTCATGCATAAGTCTCGGCAATTTGGGGATATTTATATCCGATTTGGTTTCAATCCAATTAAATCCACAATCGACATAAATCAACATTCCCGAATGATTTCCAACACATCCAATGATCAAAAAATCAAAATCCAAGACTTTAGGGCTAGTTCATCAATCGGCCAAGATCGATTTTCATGCCCTAATCATTTTCATGCTCAACCTTGCTCATAGATACCATTGTTGGAATACTCTAAGCTTCCCAAGATCGAATCAAGCAATGAAAATAAGTGCGAATACATTCAAAGGAGGTGCAGAATACTCACAATGATCGGTTGAGTCGATGCGGTGATGAAAAAAACTCATTTTCTGCCTTCCTCCAAGATCGGCAGTCCACTGTTTTACAGTCCTCATTTTCGGCCATAGATGTCCTCCATGGAAGCTCCAAGCTTATGTCGATTCCTTGCTCATGTAGTGAGTTCCCTTTCACCTTTGTATGGACTCATTTGTGTGCTAGCACTTGGTGTTTTTGCCACAAAAACTCCATGCTTCTCCTCCATTTTCACGGTGAAACCAGAAACATTTTGGAGAAGAATCGGTCCAAGACCGTGTGAGAGAGACAGATGAGGCATTTTGGCTCCAAAACCGTAAAGGTTGCAAGAGAGAGAGAGATCATTTTGTTGTTTTAATTTTAGATATCAATACCAAAAAGAAAAGTCAAATACCATTAAAATAATGATATATTTCTTTCAAGCTTTTCAACAACTTCTATCAACTCACATCAATCAATCAACAATGTGACAAGTTGTCACATCACTCAAAGTGACAAATGATTTGACGCTTGATGCGACTAGCGATTTGACGCTTGATTTGACTTGCGTGCGGCACTTGAATTCGAAATGCGAATGCGCTCGCAAACAATCCCGGGCTCGGGTTCGCTAATTCCAAATTAACGAATTTTTCGTTGCGACGGTAATTAAATGATTATGCCTAGCGAAATCACTATTCACGTCGCTAACGAATTAATTCTAAATTAATTCGTTCGCCCGAATTAAAATCTAATTTCAATTACGCGTCGAAATCCAATTTCTTTTAATATATCGAATATATTAATTTATCGATTAATTCCAAATTAATCGTTATCTCTCTTTAAATGATATTTTATCCCAGATAAAATATATCCGTAATTAATCCTAAGATTAATTTTCTCTCTCATCTAATTAATCCCATATTAATAAAAGTGCGAGTCATACGTCATCGGTGAATCTTCGGGAAGTGACCCATGAGATCCCCAGATATGTTGGCAGTAAATTCGGTCGTCGGACTATCCGAACACGTAAGTTCCTAGTACTACGATTATACCAATTTACAAGACAATGTTGGCTTCTAGCAAAGCGCAATGCCTACCCAATTCTCCAGGAATATCCTTACAGGAATATAAGGATCTGTATCAGGCGTAGTATACGTAGTAGTGCGTATTTCGATCCAATATCGGATGATCACGTGCTAGGCCTGAGGCTGGAATTGTGTCTGCCCCGTACGAAGAACATGTCGATGTCTAGTAACTAGTCTCTATAATCTGAAAAGATGAACTTGTCATTTTATCCCGCCATGACTGCAGTACTTAAGAAACCAATACCGTATCCTACGTGACCTCATCTCCATATGACTGGAGTGACACTTCCATCTTGACATCACACCCAACACACTACGATTCTCAATATACCCAGCAGAGGGGTGCACAGAACCTGTTAAAGCCCTGGACAAACACAACCAAAGTATATTGATTGTCGCAAGTATTAGCGATGCAAGTCTCAAGTTAAGACCAAATACACCTACCATGAATTCAGACTTCCATAGACACATAGTCATACTACCAATGGAATTCTGAGGGGGGGTATATCCAGAGCGAAGCTGTTCCCGTACCATCGGTAAAACACAACCTCCTATTACACTGCATGAGTATCCTATACCCAAATATATGAGAACTATGACGTTATGCCCTCACAATGCGCACAAGTGTAATACTAGTCTTTTACGTATTTATCGATGTCCAATCTCGATAATACTCTGACTAGGGATATTAATGATTATCCTTCGTGGACTGATACTGTCTCATATCATTCTCAATCCTGGAAAAAATCATAAGGACCTCCTATCATTTATACATCTTGGTGATCTAATCACAAATGATAGAGAGCAATCTTCTTTGTCACATAGTTAATTTGTACAACAACACCATGAATGTACAAATAGTGACGCTATGGGTCATAATTGTCCAACAGAAACCTCATTTCTGACTCGCTCATGTTTTCTAACTATTTTTTATCAAGTCTTCCTTCTTTTCTAACCCAACGAATATCTATGATGGGTGTCAAAATTATGAGTCAGCATGATGCTTGTATGCGTGCGATGCATGAGATATATAAGATACATGTGGTTATTAACACATAATATATCTTTCCGACCTTATATCTCCCACACTCGTGCAAAGCCTATTATTGGTTCTAAGTATGGCTTATTCTATGCACCGATGCAAGGTACACAAAATCGCTCTCTCCTATGCGACGGGGTGAACCTCGGCTACTTTAGTACCTTTGCATCGGTAAAAGACAAAGATCGCCCATTAAGTGTTGGAGATTCTAAGGGTCACAATGATCATAAATCAAGCATGAACATGTGTGAATACATTCGAGAAGTTGCGGAAATTACATCGATTGGTTGAACGACGCGGAGACAACAAAAACGAAATTCTACCTCTCTTCACTGCTCGGCAGTAAGTAGTTCACAGCCCTCCATTTTTTGCCATTGGAGGTCCTTAAACAAGCTCCAAGCTTCGTCGAATGGTTCCCGGCTCACATGGGTGGACTTCCCTATCACCTTCGCATGATCCGTAGTGTGCTAGCACTCCGATTTTGCCACAAAATCGTGACTTTTCTTCCCATTTTTCTCCCTGGTTCACGGCAGAACTGCCAAACCAGAAGCAAGAAACAGCAGCCCAAGGGGCGTGAAGATAAAGAAGAGTGAGAGAAGAGAGGAAAGAGTAAAAAGTGTGTTGTCTAATTTTGTTTTATTTTTATTAAATCATATACCAAAAATTTGGCTAATAAAAGTCAAACTTTAATGCCAACAACCACCACATCACTCAATCACATCAATCAATCAATCACTTGTCACATCACTCAAAGTGACGTGATTTGACGCTTGATGTGACTAATGATTTGACGCTTGATTTGACTTGCGTGCCGCACTCGAATTCAAAATGCGAATGCGCTCGCAAATAATCCCGGGCTCGGGTTCGCTAATTCTAAATTAATGAATTTTCCGTTGCATCGTAATTAAATGATTACGCCTAGCGAAGTCACTATTCACGTCGCTAACGAATTAATTCTAAATTAATCGTTATCTCTCTTTAATTGATATTTTATCCTAGATAAAATATCTCCCCAATTAATCACAGATTAATTTTCTCTCTCTTCTTATTAATCCCAGATTAATTAAAGTGTGAGTCATACGTCATCGGTGAATCTTTGGGAAGCGACCCATGATATCCCCGGATATGTTAGCAGTAAATTTGGTCGTCGGACTATCCGAACATGTAAGTACCTCGTACTACGTTTTATACCGAATTACAAGACAAGGTTGGCCTCTAGCAAAGCGCCATGCCTCCCCAATTCTCCGGAAATATCCTTACATGAATAAATGATCTATATCAGGCGTAGTATACGTAGTATTGCGTATTTTTGTCCAGTATCAGATGATCACATGCAAGGCCTGGGGCTGGTACACGTCTGCCCCGTACGAAGCATATATCGGATAACAAGCAACTAGTCTCTTTAATATCGGATAATCATGACCAAGTCATATTATCCCGACGGTTGCAACCTTTTTAGAGAACCAGTTTTGTATCCCTACGCGATCATCATCTCCATATGACTGGAGTGACACTTCCATCTTGACATCACACCCAACACACTACGATTCTCAATATACCCAGCATTGGCGTACACAGAACCTGTTAAAGCCCTGGACGACCGCAACCAAAGTATATTGATTTTCGCAAGTATTAGCGGTGCAAGTCTCAGGTTAAGACCAAATACACCTACCATGATTTCGGACTTCCATAGACATATAGTCATACTACCAATGGAATTCCGAGGGGGTCTATCCAGAACGAAGCTGTTTCCCGTACCATCGGTAAAACACAACCTCCTATTACACTTGCATGAGTATCCTATACCCAAATATATGAGAACTATGACGTTGTGCCGTCACAACGCGCACAAGTGTAATACTAGTCTTTTACGTATTTATCGATGTCCAATCTCGATAATACTCTGACTTGGGATATTTAATGATTTATCCTACGTGGACTGATACTGTCTCATATCATTCTCCGTCCAGGAACAAATCACAAGGACGTCTCATCATTTATACATCTAGCTGATCCAATCACAAATGATAACATTGCAATCTCCTTTGTCATATAGTTAATTTGTACAACAACACCGTGATCTGTACAAATAGTGACGCTATGGGTCATAATTGTCCAACAATCTCCCACTTGGCCTAGAGCCAGTCATTTGAGTGCTTGACACCCGAACTATGTACGGTTGGCTCAAACTGTTGAGAAATGATTTCGTCAGCGGATTTGCATGATTATCGTCTGATGTGATTTATACGATCATCACATCGCCACGATGTATGATCCGAACGAATCAGATGAATTATCGAAGTATGTATCTGGATCGTTGATGAGATCATTAATTCTTTAGCCTGTGCTCAAGCCTAGCTCAGCTGCTAACAGAATTATATCTAATCTAATTAGATTTATTATCGACCCAGAAGGCTTCTATTTCCGCCTCAGTTGCAGCAATAACCCGCATTTGTTGTTCATACGGTAACAGTATCTTGCTTGGAAGATTTCCAGCTCACTGTTCCGTTATTCAAACTGTATAGTACCGTTTGCAACTTTTAGTCGTCTTTATCGGTTAGGAAACTTGCTACAGTGATCCAAGTCACTTCAAGTTCTCCATCTTCATAGATTAAGACAGCATCCTTAGTTCTCTAAGATAGTAACGGATGTTCTTAACATCAATCCAGTGACTATCATTTGGATTGGCCTGATTGTGAATCCATATGCTCAAAGCGTATGAGACACCAGGTCGTGTACATTTTTCAATGTACGATTTCTCGGAGAGTATTTATGAAAGCCAAGCTTTCGCCGATTGTTATATGGGAATATCATTTCGAATATCATTTCCTAGAAATGACATATTATCATTATTTTATAGGACAGCCACTGTCAGTGCGCTCCAACTAACCTCCTTATATACACAAGAATCTTTTCGTTTTGAATTAAATCATAGACCATTAAGATTACACCAAAACGATAATTCCAAGAACCTATGCTTACTTCAATCCAAACATGGATCGAATAACCCACAAACCTTGTTTGCTAGTTTTGGTATGACAAAACCGACAGGATGTTGTAAACATCTTCCAAAATGTTTCCTTTTCAGGAAAGTGATTTTCCTGTAAAGCTGTCATATTTCATAAATGAAATACGCAGCTTTCGCATGCATTATCCAAATGGATTTACCGTGGCAACAGTTAAAAGGTTGAATCGTAATCAACACAATGTTGATAACGATACCTTTCTGCTAAAAGCCTAGCTTTATACGTTGGTATGTTCCCATCCATGTGTGTCTTCCTTGAAGACTTATATAGTACCAATAGGCACAATGCCTTGCGGTACATCAACTAGTATCCAAACTTGTTGATATACATGGAATCCATTTTGGACTTATGACACTTTGTCATAATAGGGAGTCGATACCTTGTATCACTTCCTCATACGTAGTCAGTTGGTATACCTCAAAAGATTAACATCTTTATGAGGTGAGATCAGAAACCCATACCAAGGATGTTCTCTGACTCTCCGACATACGCGGTTCTTGTGTATACGAATATTATGGTATAGTTTCATCCTTGATGAACTATATGTGTTCCATTAAGGATTCGGTGCCAGGAATAGTATTACTCTGATTTTCATCGAGTTTTACTATCCTCCCACTTACCACTGCATATCGGTATTCCTCTTAGGAAAACTGCATGGTGAGCAAGAATCTAATTGTTCTCTTGAGAGTTGTATAAGTACTATACTTATGTATCCCTACGATAACCTACAATTGGCACTTATCCAATTTGGTTCTAGTTTGGTATCATCCAAACATATGCCTAGCATACCCAAAATTTCAGGAATGTGAAACCCGGTTTCTTTCCTGCTCATATCTAATATGAAATCTGTCAAACAGATTTTTAATGGAACCTTATTCAAAATAATTTTTGTACTGTTTATGCTTATCCGTTAAAGCAAATGGTAGCTCAGAGCGACTCATGATTAACCTTATCATGTCGAACAAAATTCGGTTACTCATTTCGAACACACCGTCAACTTGAAGGGTTCCGGGTGGAGTCCTCATTGAAAGAATACTTTACTCTTTCAAGTATATGAGAAACTTATTGCTTAAGTATTTTCCATTATGGTCTTACCGTGACGGTTTAATACTTTAGCCGATCTGTTTGTCTATTTCGTGTCGAAACTGAAAGTTTCCGATTTGTGTTTCAAAAGAAACACAAAACCACAACGCGATGCTACATCCGTATAGGTCACGAAATATTCATATCCACATCTAGCCTAGCTAGACATGGGCCACTTGATTCACTATGAACTAGGGCTAACAGATTGGTGGCATTTACATTTTTATCAAGTAAATAGTGTTATAGGCACTTTGCCCAATAAACTAGATTCGTAGACTTTATTTGAATAAGATCAAATCAGTCATAGTATCCACTCTTCAAAAGTACGGATATACGAGTCTTGTTTGATTGTGTCCCAAACAATAATGCCACAATTAGTTTCTTCTGATCAAATCAGTTTGAGCTATTTGTTTGTCTTGTTATATACTTGAGATTTATTTACATTCACAATATAAATGTTGTTATTCACATCTAATGTGTTTATCTCAATATCATTTTTATATAATGAAACACTTTAGTGTTCTAGAATATAAAGGTTCACCCGTAGCAGGTAAACACTGATATAAAGATAATGTATCTAGTCAAAATAGTTACATTATAACAGTTTCCTATTTTAGGTACACACCCGAAGGGTAGTTCCTAAACTTAGGTATCTATGGTTAAAACGGCGATTTTCATCCCGTTTCCAATCCCCAGATTAAATCTCAATTGAGGTCAGTATTCTGTTCATAACAGATTCTGATCATCAATATGTATCACACTAAGTATCTAAAATCCAATTTTAATACTAGTAGTGAATATATTTATGACAAACATATTTGAAGTTAGAGCATTGCTCGTCTTCAATTCCTTCATGTCTGCTTTGTCCAAATGGCAGTCACGCTTCCGCGATCCCGTTTGCCACATTTAGGCAGACATTTTGGGATATGTCATTTATCTTCCCAGAAGATTATAATGATTTTGCCTTTGCCCTTTTTCACATTCTAGTAGCCTTTGGCCAAGCCTCGGGTTTCTGGAATATCGAAGTAAGGTACGCCTTGCGCTACTTGCCTAATTGCAAACTTTGACTTTGTCTCCTTGAGAATAATCATTAATTCTCCAAGAATTATTTATTGCAATTTAGAACTTCTAAGATTCTAAGGATAGATTCTTCGAAGATCCTTCAATTTCATTATCATACTTTAAGGGTCTAATCCTTAGTTCTGATTCAGAAATTAAGGAGTCTACTGCGACAAGCTTAATGGATTAAGCACTTAAGTTATCATCACATAAATCTTCCAAAGATTATGCTCCACTATTTGCTTAACTCCGGGCTTAGGCCTAATATGTTATTTTATCAAATAATGTAACTTATTAGTTTTTTCCAATTTGAAAATTAAACCATTTAAATACATTTTCCCCAGGATTATGTTTTAAATGTCAATCTTTCAATTTTATCTTGATTTTAATAGTCCAACTATTTAATCAACGATTTCGATACTATTTATTATAATGATTACAATAGTCCAACTATTTAATCAACTATAATTTAATAGATTAAAATCAATTATATTGATTACTATAATCCAATTATAAAATCAACTATAAATGAATAGTTTGAATATAGTCCAACTATTTATTAAAAAACAACATTTAAATATTAGTCCAACTAACATTTAATATATCTGACGAATGATATTTGATTGAGCGCGTATGACAAGTAATTAAACGAATATTGCAAATTCAATTCTTGCCTCCCACTATTTTTCGGCGAGCCTCTAACCCTCTGTCGAGTACTCGGTAAACCGTGTTTCCTTCACACAATCTTGACTTTGGCCAACAAATTGTATGATAATTAACTAGGTAGATCTCTAAGATCAATTGGATCCAATCCAATTCCTAGATCCAGTAGGGGGACATCCAAGTCCGAAACATATATCTTATATATGCCAATACATCCAATGTATTACCTAACTTTTTTCCTCTGAATCAACTAAGCCTTGGCTTTGGCACAACAAACTTAGTGATCCCAGTTAAGCGCGATCCATTGACCATGGAAAGCTTCGTAATCAATGTCGATGGACAAGAAGTGGTCTTGACTTTGGCCAACAAACCACAACTTGGACAAGACACTGATATGGAACAAAGCCTTCGTGATTCAAACACATCCTCGACGGACAAAGGCCTTGACTTTGGCCAACAAGCCAATGCCAGTCTCGGATCTTGAGTGAGAATCACTCAATGGAAGGAAAGACGCTTAATATTTAGCGAGGGTTTTTCGCGTGCAAATTGGACCCCAATTTTTTATTTTTGTTAAGGTCTCATCATCATACACCCTTAAACATGCATTCTAAACACATAATAAAGCACATATGAAAAATAATAATGATATGCAGATGGATACTTTACACAATGATCCTAGATCAAATCTCTCACTTTCTCTCTCCCGCTAGCACAAATATTTCTTCTACCTGTTACACTACACTTCTAAAGAAACCTCATTTACATTGAGGGGAATAGGTGAGAAGAGAATACAAAGAATAAGGAGGTAATAAGGCTGGACACGCAGGTCCAATTAATAAATCAAATTTATTACAACAATTTCTAAAATTATCCCACCCATCTAATATCCATCCGATATACATTATTCATGCATCGCAACCATGTATTCACACAAGCATGTTATCAATCAATCTAATCAAATTAATTAATCTGATAATTAGTGATCATCCAATGTTCAAACAACGATTTGATTTTGCTCGAGTCAAACTCGTTTTGCGAATAAGTACTCAAAGTACGAATTCTCGAATTAAATTAAACTACACAATTAAATCCAATTCAATTTGTATTTAATTCTAATTCACTATTTAATTCCAAATTAAATATTACACTTTATTAATAAACCTTTTACGACTTAAATTCCAAATTAATCGTTATGGGTCTCAAAGCCTGTTTAACGTCCAACGTCAATTTAATTAAATTCCATTGGGCTTTTAATTAATTTCTTAAGGCGTGGACTTTTGGTTAACTCGGGTCTAACCCAATAACCAAAGTCCAATCCGGGAGTTACCCCATAAGCCTAGAAATCAATTTTGGCCCATTAGGACCAATTAAACTTTAAAGGTCCATTAAGTCGCATTTGGGCTCAATTGGATCCAACCAATTTTGCCTAAACCCAACTTTGTACAACAAAGCCCAATAAGCCCAATAACAATATTTCAAGCCCAATTTCCAAAATTAGCCCAATTAACTAAATTACTAAAATCCAATTTTACAATTTAATTAATCAAAGTGCATTAACATAATTAATCACCCAAATCATTATTTCCAAAACACAAATTAGGCTAATTAATCATGCTCATCTACATCAATTAGTGTCCAACACAAATTAATCAAAAATCAAACCCAATCATGCTTAATGACTCTCGGCTATTATAGGGAATTTTTGTCCGATTCGGTTTCAATCCAATTAATTCAACAATCGACATTAAATCACATTCCTTAATGATTCTAACTCATCCAATGAATCAAAAAATCAAAATCACCAAGATCATTATAGGGCATTATATTCGGCCATGACCAAAATATTGGGGAAATTTGTTCCAAACATAATTTCAACAAATTGATCCAATCAATCCTCAATTCAAACACATTTAACCATACTAATTAATCCAATTTCATTAATCATGCTCAAAATCAAGTTTGCCCGAATTTTAACCCTAAATCAATTTCATGCTTTTCCTTGCTCATGATACCATTGTGGAGATTCTAAGGGTCCCAATGATCATAAATCAAGCATGAACATGTGTGAATACATTCGAGAAGTCGCGGAATACTTATATCGATCAGTTGAGCGACGCGAAGACAACAAAAACGAAATTCTGCCACTCTTCACTGCTCGGCAGTGAGCAGTTCACAGCCCTCCATTTTCTGCCATTGGAGGTCCTTGAACAAGCTCCAAGCTTCGTCGAATGGTTCCCGGCTCATTGGTGGACTTCCCTATCACCTTCGCATGATCCCGTAGTGTGCTAGCACTCCCGATTTTGCCATAAAATCATGACTTTTCTTCCCATTTTTCTCCCCTGGTTCACGGCAGAACTGCCAAACCAGAAGCAAGAAACAGGAGCCCAAAGGGCGTGAAGATAAAGAAGAGTGGAGAGGGAGAAGAGTAAAAAGTGTGTTGTCTAATTTTGTATTTGATTTTATTAAATCATATACCAAAAATTTGGCTAATAAAAAGTCAAACTTTTAATGCCAACAACCACCACATCACTCAATCACATCAATCAATCAATCACTTGTCACATCACTCAAAGTGACATGATTTGACGCTAGATGCGACTAATGATTTGACGCTTGATTTGAATTACGTGCCGCACTCGAATTCGAAATGCGAATGCGCTCGTAAATAATCCCAGGCTCGGGTTCGCTAATTCTAAATTAACGAATTTTCTGTTACGTCGTAATTAAATGATTCCGCCTAGCGTAGTCACTATTCACATCGCTAACGAATTAATTCTAAATTAATTCGCTCGCCCGAATTAAAATCTAATTTTAATTCCGCGTTGAAATCCAATTTCGTTTAATATATCAAATATATTAATTTACCGATTAATTCCAAATTAATCGTTATCTCTCTTTAATTGATATTTTATCCTAGATAAAATATCTCCGCAATTAATCCCAGATTAATTTTCTCTCTTATCTTATTAATCCCAGATTAATCGGTGAATCTTTGGGAAGCGACCCATGAGATCCCCGGATATGTTGGCAGTAAATTCGGTCGTCGGACTATCCGAACACGTAAGTACCTCATACTACGTTTATACCAAATTACAAGACAAGGTTGGCCTCTAGCAAAGCGCCATGCCTCCCCAATTCTCCGGAAATATCCTTACAGGAATAAAGGATCTATATCAGGTGTAGTATACGTATTATTGCGTATTTTTGTCCAGTATCAGATGATCACATGCCCCTCATTGCAGCCCTTAAACACGCCAACACACCCAATATACAGCAGCCCTTAAATTCACCGAAACTTCCCCCCACTGCAGCTCTAACAGCAACGAAAAAAACGGCACTCAAACAGCCACCCTAACTACCAAAAAAAAGCCACCAAAGTAACCCCCAAAGTGCCAAAAAACTGCAACTTCTTCACTCCCTTTTATCCCACATTGATTAGGAAACTACCCACCTTAATTGCCTTCAACTCACATGCACAAACTCACGCCATTGCCTTCATCATCCCTCACGCCGCAAGCCATCACCATGGACACACTACTCACGTAACATCAGCCTGCCTTCACGCTAAAACCCCCTCACATACAGCCCTCGATTCAACGCTACAACCCCCTGCAAACACAACCCCTAATTCACCGTGAACCCCTCACAGACTACATATTCACGCACAAAAACTGCCCTTGTTCACTCACACAGCACCTACCAAAAATAACTCCAAAAAACTGCACCATAAACCCGAAAGAAAACTATCTAGGAAAATGCAGCCCCATTACCGCAAAATTGTACAGAAAATCTGTCCTGTTACCACCGAAAATTCTGCCCCAAACAATCGTAAATCGTAAGCTAAAACAGCCCCACTTTACCACAAAACAGCGAGCTAAACCTGTGACCAGAAACTATAGTGAAACGGAGTAAAAACAGCGAGAGAAACATCGAAGGAAAACAACGAACCAGTGAACCGAAGGAGTTACGAAGTGTTAGCCCTTTCGAAGGCCGTGAAATGCACTTCCAAAAGACGACATAAAAGGTTAGTCCTGAGGGCACCTTCTTTATTTATTATCCTTTATTTTTATTTATTTTAGTACTTTATTTCATATGAGTATTGTGGATTGGTGCATGATGTGATTCCGGATGAACGAAATATGTGTTCTCTCTTGTGGTATATCGGATGGAAACTCGGACATAAATTTCGTAGCCGAATCCGAATGGACGGTAGTGCGGTTTGTACTCGGGATACAATGCCACGTACCACTTGAGAGATACACATATTTCATTTTATCCAACCTTGTATTCGAGCATGATTTAGTCTAGTAGATTATTTAGCATGATTTAGTCTAGTATGCCATTTATTTTGAGTATGATTATGTTATTTCTTTATGCATGACTTAGTTATTTTCTTTCGCAATAGGAGTTTAATTTACGTTTGTGTTTAAGTGATTATTTATATATTCTTAGTATTTGATGATTAAACATGCTCATTGTTTGATATCATATGTTTGTCATTATGAGAATTTACTTTTAAATCACACAAACTTACATTTAGGCTGTTTATGAACTTAGATGTAGATTACTTTTGCAAATGTATGTTGTGTAGACTTGGTTAAATTATTGCACAAATCTGTTCATTACAAGTGGCATAAGTAAGGGACCATTTCGAACCCAACGGTTTGAGGTCTTCCCTTGCGAGGGGTGAGTGCGGCCTTAAATCATTTTCCCGGTTCACACCGGGTGGCGACTTCATTTTATTTCTCCAGTTTAGTCCCCTGCGGGCTACTCCGTACTCCCAACCGGGCCGCGAGCCTGGAACAGCGTTGCCGATTTCTGTGTTCTACATATAGAAATGTAGTGAATGAAGGAAGACACCAAACCATTACCTAGCTCTGATAATGCCTTTGGTTAAACCCCTTGGTCCTAACCCACTTGCAGACACGGTTAAATAAAGCAAAAATCACAAACATTACAAGACATTATTTCGGGGCCGATTCTCTATCCCCAATGGAGTCGCCAGACTATAGGACACATAAATCGGTGACGCTGTCCCGGGCTCATGGCCCGGTCGGGAGTACGGATTAGCCCGCGGGGGACTAAACCTGGGAAATAAAATGGAGTCGCCACCCAGTGTGAACTGGGAAATGATTTAAGGTCGCACTCACCCATCGCAATGGAAGACGTCAAATCGTTGGGTTCAAAATAGTCCCCTACTTATGCCTCTTGTAATGAACAGATTTAAGCGATAATATAACCAAGTCTACGCAACATACATACGCAAGAATAACCTCCATCTATGTTTGCATACAACCTATATCTAAGTTTTCATGCATAAAAGTAAGTGAAATAAAGGCAAGCACACAATCTCATAAACACATTAAATAGATAAATGCGGAAATATAAATAGATGATAATTGTCTAAGCGTAAATAATAAAACGATATGATTAATCATATAATGCAAAAGAAATTATCAAAGAAGCAAACATGCATGAAATGTGACGAAAAGAAGTCTGTGCACTGTATGTGCATTCATGTAGCGTTTAAAAATACGTTCGAACGGAAAATATAATGTTCATGTTCGTATAGCGTTCAGAAACGCCTTCGAATGGGATAAGACCTGATGCATGGTAAAGCAGAATACGTGCGCATTCGAGTAGCGTTCTGAAACGCATTCAAACGTAAATGAAACTTGATGCATGATAAAACAAAATAGATACACGTTCGAGTAGCGTTCGTAAATGCGTTCGAACAGAATAAGGTAGAATGCATACGTTTGTATAGCGTTCGGAAATGTGTTCGAACGAGATTACCAAAATGGCATATGAAATGACACAAACACATGCATGGATAAACAAATACACAATGTAGGACCTCGTATGCCCGATTGAACATATTTCACATTCAATCGAGTGTACTTCGTCTAGCGCGGCAAAACATCATGGTAAAGGTAGCCTTTAGGCATTTCCCTCGAATGGAGGACCTTTAACCCATCCTAGTTAGCCCATGCGCATTATATTACAATGCATGAATAAACAAAGAGATAATATGCAAAAAATAAATAACTAAATAATAAAAGGCGCGGCAAAATATCATGGAAAATGTAGCCTTTTAGACTTTTTCTCAAATATAGGACCTTTAAACCAACATAATTAGCCCATGCGTATCAAGTAAAAATGCATATAAGATAAATAAAGTAATAATATGGGACCTTGTATGCTCGATTGAACATATTTCACATTCAATCAAATGTATCTCGTCCGGCGCGGCAAAACATCGTGGCAAAGGTAGCCTTTAGGCATTTCCCTCTAATAGAGGACTTTTAATCCACCCTAGTTAACCCATGCGCATTAGATTAACAATACAGAAAAACACATTGAAATTAGATAGCGGAACAATGAACACAAAAATGCCTAAGACATGATAAAGGAATCTGTCCAGAATGCCTGTGTTCGTGTAGCGTTTGGAAACACGTTCGAACGGGGGCAAGGCAGAACGTGTGAGTTCGAGTAGCATTTGGGAACGCGTTCGAACGGGATGGCGAAAGTGACATCCATAATACAGTAAACACATGCGTGAATGTTTCCCCAAGCGGTACGTGGAGTTGTATCCCAAGTTCATACTACACTACCGTCCATTGGGATTCGGCTACAGAATTTATATCTGGGTTTCCATCTGATATACCACGAGAGGAAACAATCAAGCGTTAACACAATGCAATCATAAAAATGGACATAAGGTATGATAATGTATATAACAACATATAAACAAAGAAAGAAACATGCATAATGATAAAGAGCTAATAATATGAAATAAATGGGCGATAAATAGATAAATGAACGTTAAAGAAAGATGTGACCAAGAATTTGGTCATCTTTGATATAGGACCTCACACACCCGGTTTGGACATATTTCATGTCCAATCGAGCGTGACCCATCCAAACTGCAAAATAAAAAGAAATAAAGGGTGCCCTCAGGTCTTACCTTTTAAGTTGCTCTTCGGAAGTGCGTTACGTCATCGCCGGAAGGGTTAATGCTCCGTAACTTTTCTGGTTTTCTGGTCTAATCTTTTCCTTTGCTATTCTGTTATTTTCTCGGTCTTTCGTCGTTGTTTTTAGCTGTTTCTTACGTGTCTGTTTCAGTTACTGCTTCGGGGTTATTCTTGGTGCTAAAGGCTACTGTGTTTGGGGTGATTTATGGACTGGTTTTTGGGTGATTTTGGGATTGGTTTTGTTTCGGTTTATGGGGCTATTTTGGACTATTTTGCAGCTGGTTCGGGGACTATTTTGGGTTGTTTTTGGTGGTGTAGGGCTACAGTTTAGGGGTTGGCTTCTTGCTTCGGTGTTTCGGCTTTGGTGAGGGTTTATTGCTTGCGTTTTCCTGTTTTGGTGAAGGTTTGTTCTTCTTTTTTGTTGTTTTCCGTGTATGAGAGTGAGAGAGATAAAGATGTAGGCTTGTTTTTCTGTTGTTCTTTTCTTGTGTGAAGGACCGTGAAATGTGTCTCTAGAGGGAGGAGTGAATGTCTAAGAGAATAAAGAGCTTCGGGTTTTCTATTATTTTCTTATGTTTTTCTTGAAGGTTGTTGTCAGTCTCTAAGGGGGGAAGGGTTTGGAGTTTTGGTTTCTTTTATAATGGTGCACTAGAGTTTCTAGGTAAGGAAGGGAATCATTCCAATACGGGAGGTGATTGATTAGTTTATTAAAGGAAAAGATATTGTGTAATTTTGGTGGGGATATATTTAATTTAGGAGGTAATTTATTTTAGGTTAGGAAAATGATTCAAGAGATTTGATTTGATTTATTTAGTTTAAGAAGGATATTATTTTGATTTAAGTTGGATTTTAACATGTGTTTAATGTAGGGGTGAGCAAAACCGATTTCGGTTCCGGTTCCGCATGGAACCAGAACCTACCCGGAAAAATTAGGTTACGCACTAAGGGGAACCAGAACCTACCAAATTAAAAAGGGTATCCTATTATTCGGTTCCAATCTGGTTCCGGTCCGATTCTGAATTACCCTATTTTAAAATATTTTAATGAAAACTACATTCCAATACGAGTCCGTAGGAAAAAACGGGGATAAGTTTTTGAAACACAATCATCTCAGTCAAATACAAAAAGAAATGCTAGACGTACTGCTGCTAGTGAAGCCACTTGAATGCTGCATAGATAAATTGGAATACCAGGGACGGTCCCAGTAACAACAACAAGTATGATACCATATGCTACTGGAGACACTACTACTTGGAATGATATCTGGGATTGGCATTTAGACCGACGACCATGTAGTCCATACAGATTTTAGTCTGAATAACGCAGTTATGGATATCGTGTCTTTCTCTAAGGTACATATCTAATTCTTCTGACCTGATCATTCATGCTTTTGCTTTAAAACAAAGTTTTTCATATTAATGATTGCGAGTTTGGGTTTGTAGTGGTTTTCTAGGAGAAGATAAGTTTTCCAATTCCATGAGTTAAAGGAAAGAGCAGGCTGCAGATTGAGCTACAACTTAATATGTCATGAACAATTACAAAAAGTTATATGTAATGTATGAAGTTGATGTGAAACCGGTTCCATGGTCCAGTTCCAGTTCCGATCATTTTGGAACCAGAACCTACCCGGATAAAATCGGTTCCTTCATTTTTGGAACAGAAACCTACCCGATTACAACCGGTTCCGGTTCAAAACCCGAAAAACCGGTCCTGTTCCAACCGGTTCCGGGTAGACCCGGAACCGTTGCTCACCCCTAGTTTAATGTGTTGAATATTGTTGGATGGGATTTGGTGGGCTTGGCTTTGGATAGGCTTGGGCGTGTGGCTAGCAGTAAAATAGAAATACCGATGTTCGTTCGAATGCTTATCCGGACGCTACACGAATGCGCGCAATCTTTTCACCATTCGAACGTGTTTCCGAATGCGGCACGAACGCACATGTAGTGAACAAGTGAATTAAATTGATTACATACTTATTTCCCTTCCGACGTCCGTTTCCCGTAACTTCCGCAACTTATCGGGTAAGGCCTCCAAGTGAGGCTCATCATCGGGCTTTCATGCAAAAATGCAAGTATCTACAGTCGCCCCAACTTTGATGGGCTTGTGCAGTGTGTGTGACAGTAACAATCCTATCAAAGTCATACATGCATTTTTAGTTACCTGGCTCGCCAGTTGCCACCGAACTTACCTGTTATTCTGAGATACTTCAAATTGAGTTGATGTTGTGGTGATGTGCTTTGACCCCTGGTCCATTCCCCAACCGTTACTGCGAGGTGGTCCATTCCCAAACCGTTACTCTGAGGTGGTCCATTCCCGAACCGTTACTGTGAGGTGGTTCCTTCCGAACCGTTACTGTGAGGTGGTTCCTTCCGAACCGTTACTGTGAGGTGGTCCATTCCAGAACCGTTACTGTGAGGTGGTCCATTCCAGAACCGTTATTGTGAGGTGGTCCATTCCCGAACCGTTATTGTGAGGTGGTCCATTCCCGAACCGTTACTGTGAGGTGGTCCATTCCCGAACCGTTACTCTGTGAGGTGGTCCATTCCCGAACCGTTACTGTGAGGTGTTCCATTCCCGAACCGTTACTATGAGGTGGTCCATTCCAGAACCGTTTAAGTACAAACCCTTTAGTGTTCTAGAATATAAAGGTTCACCCGCAGCGGGTCAAACACTGATATAGAGATAATGTATCTAGTCAAACTAGTTACATTATAATAGTTTCCTAATTTAAGTACAAACCCGAAGGTAGTTCTTAAATTCAGGTATCTAGGGTTAAAACAGCGACTTTCGTCCCGTTTCCAATTCGCAGATAAATTTCAACTGAAGTCAGTATCCTGCTCACAGCAGATTCTGAAAATCAATAAATATTTATGTACCACACTAAGTATTTAAAATCCAATTTTAATACTAGTAGTGAACATAATGTTGACAAACATATTTGAAGTCAGAGCCTTGCTCGTTTTCAATTCCTTCTTGGGATATCTCCTTTTATCTTCCTAGAAGATTATAATGATTTTGCCTTTGCCCTTTTTCACAGCAGATTCTGAAAATCAATAAATATTTATGTACCACACTAAGTATTTAAAATCCAATTTTAATACTAGTAGTGAACATAATGTTGACAAACATATTTGAAGTCAGAGCCTTGCTCGTTTTCAATTCCTTCTTGGGATATCTCCTTTTTATCTTCCTAGAAGATTATAATGATTTTGCCTTTGCCCTTTTTCACACTCCAGAAGCCTTTGGCCAAGCCTTGGCATTCTGGAATATCGAAGTAAGGTGCGCCTTACGCTACTTGCCTAATTGCAAACATTGACTTTATCTCCTCGAGATTAGTCATTAATTCTCCAAGAATTATTATTGCAATTTTAGTATTTCAAAGATCAAAAATAGATCCATGAAAATCCTTCAATTTCTTTATCATACTTTAAGGATCTAATCCATAGTTCGGATTCAGAAATTAAGGAGTCTATATGACAAGTATAATGGATTAAGCACTAAAGTTATCATTACATGAATATTCCAAATATCATGTTCCACTTATTTGCTTAACTCCGGGCTTAGGCTTAATATATTATTTTATCAAATAAAATAACTTATTATATTCCAAGACCATCCTGAAATTATTCCCAATTTGAAAATTAAAGTCCTTTAAATACATTTTCACCCAGGATTATGTTTTAAACACTAATCTTTCAATTATATCTTGATTCTAATAGTCCAACTATTTAATCAATGATTTGTGGTACTATGTATTATATTGATTATTATAGTCCAACTATACAATCAAATATAATTTAAATTAATTAACCTCAATTACATTGATTACTATAATCCAATTATAAAACCAACAGTAAATTGAAATTAATTAATTCAAATATATTGATTACTATAATCCAATTATATAATCAACTATAATACAGTCCAACTGTTTATTAAAACAACAATTTAAATTTTAGTCCAACTAACATTTAATCTAATGACGAAATAATTTGTGATTGAGCGCGTATGGCCAGTAATTAAACGAATATTGCAAATTCAATTCTTGCCTCCCACTATTTTTCGGCAGCCTCTAACCCTCTGTCGAGTACTTGGGAAACCGTTTTTCCTAGTGGGCTAGGATCCCGTTAAATATCACACAATCTTGACTTTGGCCAACAAATTGTATGATAATTAACTAGGTAGATCTCTAAGATCAATTGGATCCAATCCAATTCCTAGATCCAGTAGGGGGACATCCAAGTCCGAAACATATATCTTATATATGCCAATACATCCAATGTATTACCTAACCTTTTTCCTCTGAATCAACTAAGCCTTGGCTTTGGCACAACAAACTTAGTGATCCCAGTCAAGCGTGACCCATTGACCATGGAAAGCTTCGTAATCAATGTCGATGGACAAGAAGTGGTCTTGACTTTGGCCAACAAACCACAACTTGGACAAGACACTAATATGGAACAAAGCCTTCGTGATTCAAACAGATCTTCGACAGACAAAGGCCTTGACTTTGGCCAACAAACCAATGCCGTCTCGGATCTTGAGTGAGAATCACTCAATGGAAGGAAAGACGTTTAATATTATATGAGGGTTTTTCGCGTGCAAATTGGCAACCAATTTATTATCTTTGTTAAGGTCTCATCATCATACACCCTTAAACATGCATTCTAAACACATAATAAAGCGCATATCAATAAAATAAAAATGATATGCGGATGGATACTTTACATTGATCCTAGATCAAATCTCTCTTTCTCTCTCTCGCTAGCACATGTATTTACTTCTACCCGTTACACTACACTTCTAAGAAACCTCATTTACATTGAGGGGAATATGTGAGAAGAGAATACAAAGAGTATGGAGGTGATAAGGCTGGACACGCAGGTCCTATTAATAAATCAAATTTATTACAATTTCTAAAATTGTCCCACCCGACTAATATCCATCCGATATACATTATTCATGCATCGCAACCATGTATTCACACAAGCATGTTATCAATCAATCTAATCCAATTAATTAATCTGATAATTAGTGATCATCCAATGTTCAAACAACGATTTGATTTTTGCTCGAGTCAAACTCGTTTTTGCGAATAAGTACTCAAAGTACGAATTCTTGAATTAAATTAAACTACAAAATTAAATCCAATTTAATATGTATTTAATACTAACTCATTTATTTAATTCCAAATTAAATATTACACTTTATTAACGAACCTTTACGACTTAAATTCCAAATTCAATCGTTACGGGTCTCAAAGCCCGATTAACATCCAATGTTTATTTAATTAAAGTCCAATGGGCTTTTAATTAATTTCTTTAAGGCGTTGACTTTTGGTCAACTCGGGTCAAACCGATAACCAAAATCCAATCTGGGAGTTACCCCATAAGCCCAGAAATCAATCTTGGCCCATTAGGCCCAATTAAATAATTAAGGTCCATTAAGTCATAATTGGACTTTATGGATTCGGTTTTGGGCCTAATTGGATCCAACCAATTTTTCCTAAACCTAACATGGTACAACCAAGCCCAAAAGCCCAATTACAACCTTTAAGGCCCCATTCCAAAATAAGCCCAAATTAATTAACTTATAAAATTCCAAATTCCATAATTAATTAACCTAAGTGTAATACACAATTAATCACCCAATTAATATTTCTAAAACATCAATTAGCCTAATTAATCATGCACTTTAACAACACATAGTGTCCAACACATTTTTATCAAAATCAAACCCAATTTACATGCTTAAAGTCTCGGTAATTAGGGGTTTTTCCAATCCAATTCAGTTTCAATCCAATTGAATCCACAATCATTATTTCCCAAATCAATTCAACTCATCCAATGAATCAAATCAAAAAATCACAATGAATTTCAAAAAACATCATTTTCGGCCAAGCCTACTTTTAAAGGGAAAATTGTTCCAAATCAAAATTCAATCCAATTAAACCTCAAATTAACATTACCCACTTGTTTTAAGTCATCCAATGATCAAACAAACAAAATTACCAAGACATTAGGGCTCATTGATTTTCGGCCATGCCCAAAAATTTGGGTAAAAATGGATCCAATCCAATTTCATGAAATTGATCATGCACAACTTCAATTAATCAACATACAAGCATACTTAATCAATCAATTTAACCAAATCATGCTTCAATTGATTTTACCCAATTTCAAACCCTAACTTTTTTCATGCTTGATCAAAGCTCTGATACCATTGTTGGTTTCTAATTAGGTCCCAAGATCATGAAATCAAGATAAAAAAACGCATGAATACAATCATAGGAGGTGCGTAATATACTCACAATGAACAGATTTTGCGACGCGAAGAACACGAACCTTCAAGCTTCTCAAACTCGCGGCAGTGAAGCTCCTTGTACTGCTGGACTGCTCGGTTTTGGTCCTTGTTGTTCCTCCAAGAATCGGCCATGGGAGACACCATGGAAGCTCCAAGCTTCAAGCTCCAAAATGATTCCAAGCTCAAGTGTTCGTTTCCCTATCACCTTTGTATAACTCAAGGTGTCCTAGCACTTCTTCTTCTCCTTTGTATTTTCGGTCTAACCAGAAAATTGGGGAAGAAATCGGCTCAAAGCCGTGAGAAGAGAATGAGGGAAAAGAGAGGGAGAAGAAAACCGTAAAGGAGAAGAGTGGAGAGAGAAAAGAAAAAGAAATGTAATTGGTTTATATATTTTCCAAAATTAATAAAACCATTTACCAAATTCTTTTACTTTCCATTTATCAAAAAGTCAAAAAGCAAAAGCCCATTAATGCCTTTTCAACAACTACATCAATCAATAAAATCAATCAATCAAATTGTCACATCACTCAAAGTGACATGTGATTTGACGCTTGATGTGACTAGCGATTTGACGCTCAATTTGACTTGCGTGCCGCACTCGAATTCGAAATGCGAATGCACTCGCAAATAATCCTGGGCTCGGGTTCGCTAATTCCAAATTAACGAATTTTCCGTCGCGTCGTAATTAAATGATTACGCCTAGCGAAATCACTATTCACATCGCTAACGTATTAATTCTAAATTAATTCGTTAGCCCGAATTAAAATCTAATTTTAATTCCGCCTCGAAATCCAATTTCGCATAATATATCAAATATATTATTTTATTGATTAATTCCAAATTAATCGTTCTCTCTCTTTATTAATATTTTATCCCAGATAAAATATATCCGTAATTAATCGCAGATTAATTTTCTATCTCTTCTAATTAATCCCAGATTAATAAAATGCGAGTCATACGTCATCGGTGAATCTTCGGGAAGCACCCATGAGATCCCCGAATATGTTGGCAGTAAATTCGGTCATCGGACTATCCGAACACGTAAGTACCCCGTACTACGTTTATACCGATTTACAAGACAAGGTTGGCTTCTAGCAAAGCGCCATGCCTACCCAATTCTCCAGAAATAACCTTATAGGAATATGTGATCAATATCAAACGTAGTATACCGTAGTATTGTGTATGTCGATCCAGTATCAGATGTTCACGTGCTAGGCCTGGGGCTGGAATTGTGTCTGCCCCGTACGAAGCATATATCGGATGTCTGGCAACTAGTCTCTATAATAAGATATACATGACCAAGTCATAATATCCCGATAGCTCGAGCATTTAAGAGAACGAGTTCCGTATCCTATGTGACCATCTTTTTCATATGACTGGAGTGATATTTCCGTCTTAACTGTTGGATAATATGACCCATAGCGTCACTATTTGCACAAATCATTGTGTTGCTGTAGCAAATTAACTATGTAACAAGGAAATTACACTCTCGTCATTTGTGATTAGATCACCATAGATATATAAATGAAGAGAGGTCCCTATGATTAGTTCCTGGATTGAGATGATATGAGACAGTATCAGTCCACGAAGGATTAATCATTAAATATCCCTAGCCGTAGTATTATCGAGACTGGACATCGATAATGGGAATAGGCTAGTATTGCACTTGTGCGCGTTGTGAGGGCACAACGACATAGTTCTCATATATATAAGTATTGGATACTTATGCAAGTGCGATAGGAGGTCGTGTTTCAACGATGGTACGGGAAACAGCTTCGCTCTGGATAGACCCCTCGGAATCCCATTGGTATTATGACTATGTGTCTATGGGAGGCCGAAATCAAGGTAGGTGTGTATAGTCTTAACCTAATACTTGCATCGCTAATACTTGCGATAATCGGTAGACTTTGGTCTTGGTGGTACAGGGCTTTAACCGGTTTTGCGTACACCACTTCTGGGTTTATCAGAGAGTCGTAGTGTATTGGGTGTGATGTCGAGACGGAAGTATCACTTCAGTCATATTGGAGATGATGTCACGTAGGATATGGTATTAGTGCTCTTAAGTGATGCGCATCCAATCGTGATATTATGACTAGGTCATGAATATCCGATTATAGAGACTAGTTACCAGACATCCGACATGTGTTTCGGACGGGGCAAACACTTATCCAGCCCCAGCCCTAGCACGTGACTATCCGATACTGGACCGATATGCACAATACATTAGTATACTACGCTTGATACAGATCTTAATATTCTTAAATGGATATGTCCGGAGAATTGGGTAGACTTGGTGCTTTGCTAGGAGTCGACCTTGTCTCGTAAATCGGTTAGAACGTAGTACTTGGTACGTACGTGATTCGGATACTCCGACGACCGTATTTACTGCCAGATTATCCGGGGATCTCATGGGTCGCTTCCCGATAATCCACCGATGACGCACAACTCGCACTCTTGAATAATCTGGGATTATACAGAAGAGAGAGAAAATTAATCTAGGATTAAAACGGAGATGTTTTATCGGGATAAATGTCGTCTAAAGAGAGAGAACGATTAATTCGGAATTAATCGATGTATTAATATATTCGATATATTAGACGAAATTAGATTTCGACGCGGAATTAAAATCAGATTTTAATTCAGGCAAACGAGTTAATTTAGAATTAATTCGTTAGCGACGTAAATAATAATTTCGCCAGGCGCAATTATTTATTTAAATTCGATTGAATTAACGTCGCGACGTAAGCTCGGTATTTCGGAAATATCGAACCCGAACGCGTGAGTGCACGTGGGCCGACTTTCATTTTGGAAACGTGTGGGGCCCACATGACACATGTCATCTAATGCTTTGCATGTAGATTGTGTACATGCACTCAATGTCATTGCATAGAGTTTGAGTGTTGACACTCTAAGCCTTGCATGTTATGTGTCATAATTTTATTATTAATTTAATGAAAATTATGGCATAAATATAAATTGATTTTTTTGTAAATCATTTTTTTTAAATTAATCCACAAAACTCTTCTCTCTCAAACTCTCTCTTCTCTCACGCCCAAATG
>SKCR01042365.1:0-71226 GCA_019454045.1 Zanthoxylum bungeanum
ATATTCATTATTAGTAGATCTATTTCTTACAATAAGTTGCATATTCTAACCACTTAGGAATTTTTTTTTATCGACCAAATATGGAAAATTATCGTACTTTTCTCCCCATGACCTAAAAATTATGGTTTTTAGGCTCAAAATGTCCCATCTGTAGGTTCACTGTTAAAAAAAAATGACATTTAGTATCTAAACCTTTAGCGTCGAAATTAAAATTCGACGTTAAAAAATAACTCTTTAGTGTCGAAAAATAGTTTGGACACTAAAGGGTAAATCATTTAGTGTCGAAGTTAACTCAACGAGAAATGTTCTACCTTTTAACATCGAAATGACATTTGATGCTGAAAAGTTACACCTTTAGCGTCGAAATAGTTGTTTGACACTAAATGGTTGACTCTTTAGAGTCGATTTATAAATTCGACGCTAAAGATTCTACCATTTAGTGTCGAAAAATTGTTTGGACGCTAAACAGTCAACCTTTTAGCGTCAAAATTTAAAGGTTAAATTTAAATTTTCCGAATTCCAATATTCTAACATTTGAATTAATTACATAATAAAATTAGATTTAAAATTTTGACATTTAGCGATGAATTTTCGATGCTAAAAGTCAAAAATTTCGATGTTAAATGGTAAATTTAAATTTTTTGAATTTCCGCTCTCTAAAATTTGAATTTATTGCATAATAAAATTAGATTTAAATTTTTTGACATTTAGCGGAAAATTGAAATGGTGAAAATGAAGATAGTGAAGAAAATGAAAAACAAATGAAAGTGAAGATGAAGAATATGAAATTGAAAATGGAGAAAATATATAGAAAATTATATTTTATCATTTTGTTTATTCTTTTATATTTTTTACTATGATAAATTTTGTAATTTTATTTTTATATCAATAAAGATATCATTGTTATAATTTTTTATAACAAATTTGTAATAATGCTCTTATGTTTTCTAAAAATTTGATTACTTTTGTAATAATAATTTTCGTATACTTTTTAACGTCGAAATATTTGACGCTAAAAGTAATAAAATAATATATATTTTTTAATATTATATTACTTTTAGCGTCAAAGTATTCAATGCTAAAAGTAATAAATTTTGACTCCAAAAGAAAAACTAAGAAATGTTTTATTAATTATAAAATTATTTGGCATAAAAAATATTTGTCGCCAAATACGCGCTTTAGCGTCGAAAATTACCATTTTTCGTTATGCAAAATGTTATACTTTAGCGTCGAAATTTTTTATTTCAACGCTAATTGTCTTTCTCATCCATGTTTTAGCATCGAAAATTTTCAACGCTAATAACCTTTAGCATCAAAATGGTTATTTTTAACGTCAATATTTTTCGACGTTAAAGACCTTAGTTTTTGTAGTCGTTCACTCTTGAAATTTCATCTTAAATACAAAGATCTAATTTTAAAATTACAAGTCGTAAACTGAAATCTTCTGAAAGATCATGCAAATTAACTTTAATTTTTTTCTTTGAAACGCCACCCATTTTTCATAATGATGTTGGTCACTGGTTGTGTGCTAACACAACACGATTAAGTAAAGCAAGAACACCAACCGAAAGAGAGGAAATAGTGGGAGACCGGGACCCTCCTCGTTCCTCATTGAGAGAGTCCGATCATGGAGATATTTCTGAAATATTTCTCCAGCTGAGTTGTCTTTATCATTTTACTTCAATATTTGTTTTGTTTTGTTTTGTCTTATCTATTTTAATTTGATTTTTATTATGTTTTGTATTTATTTATGTTTTTTTTTAATATTTATATCTTATCAATTACTTAGATTTAGATATTTAAACTAACATGAGATGTTTTTAAAATCAGCTGGGTTACTTTTATAATTTTAGCCGTCAACACAGGTATTTTTATAAATCTAATGAACATGAGGTCTTTTATTAAATAATACCTTGAAAATTTCAAAATGTAACTGGAGCATAGCCCCAGCTGGGTCCTACGGTGGCTATGTCCATGCTTGAATGTCTCATTTTTTAGTTTTAAATCATTCTCCTTTTTCCTTGCTTTTAAAGATCTAATGATACTTGTAATTATATGATTATTAGTGTGATAGATTGAGGTAAATATTCTTTATATTTCAATCTGCTTATAATTACAATGTAACAGCCTTTATATAGGCATACAAGAATCAATAATAGAAAAGGAAATCCTAAATATGTACACTAATAATGGAAAAATGAAATCTTCCTAGAATAAGGATTTGTAATAGGAATGGATATTATAGTTTCCGTTTTGATAATATTCTTAACACCTCTCCTCTCTCTCAAGCTTAAGCTGGTGGAAGAGAATCAAGCTTGAGTTTGGAAACCAACTCGCGAAAGCATCCTGAAAGCTGATAAGCCTCTAGCTAACTCTCATGCAAGACTCGTAATTTGCAATGTAATGCAACCTATAGGGCCCAAACACATAATATGATATTGAAATGATGAACTCATGACACAATACAATTGGGCTCCATGCCCGAAAATATGTATGAATAAAAACTTTTACAACTCAATCTATACAACTTAAAATTCTTTACATCTAAACTTATAAACGACTTGACTCTTATACGGCCAAGACCTGGTGACTGGCTGACTGCAACTCTAATATCCGGCTCCTCAAGCTCTGAAGACTGTGGTCGACCGATCAAGTCACCAACCTGTAAAACTCAAACACTATTGGATAGTGAGTCATAAGACTCAGTAAGTAACTATGCTCCTACCTTGAGTGACAAACACACAAAGTTTGAATTATGTTTCTGTATTAACCTGAGCTGTCTATGTGACCATGCAAATATTTACAGAGTCTGAATTAACTATATAACTCTTACCCATTTTACAACATATTACTTGCTACCATTCCTTGTATCTAATCACACATATACTTTAAATCATATTTCCTGTTTACATTTCAAACATCCATAATATAAATAGCAAGTTTCTACATCCTTATCTACTGTGTCAAATCCAATCACATTTTCGCTGCGCTACTCTGATATCTCACTACTTACCTATACACTCTTTACTAATCTAGTTCAGGCAATTATTATAACCTTCTTACTTTTACTTTCCTGAAATATCATCAAATCAGTATTATAAAAATATTCTTTCTTTATGTAAACATACACCACACAATCATCCATCCACGTAAAAAGAAAATCGAACACGGATTCTATACAGCCAATCACATACTACTTTGGAAGGCTAACCACATAGCACACATCAACATTACTATACTCATAAGATCTATATCTAACTATAAACTTACTTATGTATTCTTGTAACAAACATAATCTTTTTATATATCCATTGTCATAACCGAAAGTGACAGTAATCATAAATATTCTTATGATGTCGATAGTTTGAAATCTGTCAAAAACCATTTTGAAAATGCATTTAAGAAACCATTTTATTGTAAACAAAAACATATTCAAAATTCATTATCTTCAAACCATATCGATCATCCAACATAAATCACCAGATGAAATATAAATGAGCTTTCAATATCTGAAACGTGTGATAGATCGGACAATGAACGAACAGATCCTCTGTCGACAGAGGGTTGGGTCATACCATTTGTAACATCCTAGATTTTCAGGACTATTCTAGAAGATTCCCGGAACGATGTTATAGTCTCGGGCATGATGATAATGAAGAATAGGAGTTCAAGTGATGTTATATGGGTTGCAATAATAGATTATGAATTTTCGTCGCGTTAGAAAACGCGTGGGATCAAAAGTCAGATACGCGATTTTTGTAAAACGTGTAAAGTTTACGGTTTTGGTCACGAAGAGAGAAAATGAACTCCAATCGAGTTGGTTCTTGAACCATCAGACTCTTTTTTTTCGAGACGAACAACTTTCGCGTTGAACTTTTTTCAAAAATCGCGCCAGAAGGCCTTCGAAATTATGGATTTCCAAAAATACCCTTATTAGTGGGAACATGTTGGTAATTTCTGGATTTAGATATTTTTATTATTATATTTATTATTATTATTTCAGCATTTTCCATTGGAGAAAACAAAAAAAAAAAGAAAAAGAAATCAGGGAACCAAACACGTAAGGGAGAGAGAGAGGAAGAAGCTTCTCGCCGGTGGCCCTTCGGCCGGCCTCACGCCGGTGGACCACCACTGGCAGTTTCGTCCAACGAAGGGGAGTAAGCCGGTGGCCGGCGTCGTCGTTGGGAGCGCTGGCAACGGCGACAGAGAGAATGAGAAGGTCGCGCACATGGGTCGTCTGATCCCGGCTCGTTGCTTCATTTCAAAACTCGAGCCACCTACCAAATCGAAGCCCTCGACGAGTATGCGAAGTCAATTTCACCAAACAGTGGCCGGTTGTACGCGAAACGAGGAGAGAACGTGCACTTGTACTGTAGCACCCAGATGAACAGTAACTCCGATCGGAATTCCGTCGACACCAGCGCGTTCGTATGGCTGTTGGGATTCCGAATATGGCCTCGGAATTTCGGTACGACTCTCCGTTAAAAATCTGTTATTTTAAAGTGTATCGATTTATATTTGGAAGCTTCTATTAGTTTCGTAGTTTAGCGAATTAGCATGAAATGAATTGGATGTGTTTTAATATATTAAAATGATAAATGTGGTAGAATCCGCGGAGAAACGAATTAGATTTGATCGATCCGGTAGAATTAGCGAGTTTCCGGTAAAATGGAGTTTCTCGCGCGATTGAGTGTAGATGACTGTAGCCATGGTTACGATATAAATATGATATTGCGAGGGTAATTAAGTAATTCTGGATTAGTTCGGAGGGTTCGAGACCCTTCCGTAGTGTTTACGGAAACGTTTCCGTAAGATTTACCGCGAACGCGTATAATGAGAATCTGAGCTATCTAGCTAGTTTAGAATAGTGTATGAGTATATATTAGAGTAATGAAGTTTGAACGGTAGAATCAGAGAGGATTTGTGTATTCCGAGAGAGTCCGTAGTTTATTATAGATTAGTAGAAAGTTCTGCAAATAGCGGTTCTGACCGTGTTTTGTTACTTATTTTGACAGATCGGGTCTAGGTTCGGAGTGTCCGCGAAGCCAGGTAAGTAACTCATGCTGTGAGTACTTGATAGATTTAACAATGTTCGAAATTAGTAATATAATAAAGTTGTATATAGTTATATGCATGAAACATATATACATTTATATATAAAAATGAATGTAGAAGAAATAAGTAGGTGGATTTATATGCACATATAGATAAGAGCAAGCAATTACAAGCAGATGTATGAGCAAAAGATAAGCATGAGCATATAAAAGTAAAGAGATACATATGTAGGTATAAACCATTATATATATATATAGAGCATACGAATATGGTAATGTTTATGAATATAATATAATGAGACTTGGGTTTGAGGGTTGTAGAGAACTACACCCTAGGGAATGGGACTAGTGATATGAATGAAAATTTGTAATTTATGCATTATATAAGAATATTAGTATGCATGAGTAAATTTGAACTAGTAAGTATATAAGGCTGGTATGAATGCTAAGGTTCAAGTTCATGCAAAAGTGAGCCTATATATATGTTTAGCAACATAAGTATAGATACGTGTATATAAGATGACAGGGAGCACAAATGAGTAGTATATGCATGGCATGAGAATATATATGTTTATGACATGAGATTCTTGAGCACAAGTTGATAGTTAGGAAATGGGAAATAAGTTTAAGAACTAAGAAATTGAAACCCGTATACATTTGAAGTCCGATATAGTAGAAGAGCCTCGATATCGTGTGTGTAAGCATAATTATAGAATTAGTATATTAGTATGAGAAATGTTTGTATAGATATTCTTGTGGCATGAATGCATGAGATTTGTGGTCATGAGTTCGCATAACAGTGGTGCATATGAGAAAGTAAGAAAGTGGTCGTATAAGTAACCATTTTTATGGGAAAACATATTATGAGTATATGTATACTAGTGTGAAATACATGCATTTCATGAATGAAACATTTCAGGATATGATAGTGAAAGATGAGCATATAGTAAAGCATGGCTAAGCTAGAAAGGATCATGAGAAAGCATCTGCATGTGTGTGTGTGTTAAGATTTTCAGCAATCAAGCAAAAGATTTCGAATGTTTTCAAAGATTTCGAATGTTTCAAAGAAAACTTTCAAATGTTTTGAAAGATAATATATTTCAGAAAAATATTTTCTTTCAATTTTGAGATACCGTATATGGTTTTATGGTTTTCGGGACATGTGGTAAAATCTCACCCCCAGTATGTAACTTGAGATTCAGTTGGAATTGACGGATTCAGAGACATGTGCACATGTAGAGCCAGGATGATGGCTTAGGTGCATGTACCTAGACTCTAGTGGTGGCTATGTCTAGTTGAGTCGTTTTCCTGGACATAGAGCTCTACGTTCAGTTGAGTCATTTTCCTAGGCGTAGGGCACCACCAGTTTCAGAGGCACCCAGTTGAGTCATTTTCCTGGGTGTAAAGAGACGCCCAGTTGAGTCGTTTTCCTGGGCGTCATCAGTTTCAGAGACCCGGTGAGTTGTACCCAGACACGTCCAGTTGAGTCGTTTTTCTGGACGTAGAGCAGTTTTCAGATTTCAGCTTTTCAGTACAAGATTTCAGAAACAGAATTCAGAAACAGTTTTTCAGTTTTCAGTTTTCAGTTATAGCATTCAGAAATAGCTTTTAGAAAAATGAAGTTTCAAATGCCAAATTTTAGTAAACAGAATTCAGAAACTAGACTCTAGAAACAGTTTTCGAAAACCAGAGATTCAAAGCATGATTTCAAACAGATAAGTTTTATAAAGAGATTTTCAGACGGAGTTTTCAGGAAAGAATGCTCAGAAAGAGTTTTCAGAAAATAACATTTCAGAAAAAGGTTTTCAAGAAGTATTTTATAAAAGCATTGCATGACAAGTAGAATATAGTTTACAAGTTATGCATATAAATCATACATTTTAGTTATCATTTGAAAGCATATAGTTGGCATTAATACATGTAATATGCATGCATCAGTATGCATATATGGTTAACTTTGTGTATAACATATTTATATAGAAGTAACATTTTGCAAAGTACGAGTGCATAGTAGCATGATCCTATTTAATGTATATGTATTAATGATGCATGTATGAGTTATATGCTTACTTAGAAAGAACATATAGTAAGAATATGAGATGATGATGAAGTGCTAACATATATATATATATATATATGTACACATGGATTAAATAATTGACAGGAATAATACTTTAGTTGTCCGATTTGATGACATTTCAAGATACTGAAAGAGAGAAAGTTATAATAAATACTTGAACCAGATTAGTAACTAGTATAGAGACTATGCAGAATTTAGTGTAGTGCATCAATAGTATGATGGAACTTCTTATGTTGGTGATATAGGAATTGAATATATATGTATTATAGATGTTTGATAGTGTAAATAGCAAACAGAAGTTGGCAGGTGGTGATCAGTTAAAGGTACAGTAACAAAGTGACAGGTTTGTGAAATGAATAAGAAATATACAACTAATTCAAACTTTATAAGAATATGCATGATTATTTACTGAGTCTTATGACTCACACCTCAACAGTTTATAGTTTTGCAGGTCTGTAGCAGTCATACCGAATTAGCAGGAATTCAGTGAAGACTTTGAAGACAGTGGATTGCCCCAATTGCAGTCAATAGGGTCTTTGAGTCCTGGGTCGAGTTATGGGTCCTCACGACCTTTGTATATATTTTTGCATTTGTACCTCATATGTAAAAGTTATGTAATAGCATAGTTTTATTTCGAGTTCTGGCCTGAGGCCTTGATGATGATTGCATATGTGTTGAGTTGCATAAGCAGGTTGTCTCATGGTGCTGGCTATAGGCCAGGTTGTATGATGTTCTGCATACATCATGCCGAAATTTCGTCAGAACCAGAGACTTATGGAGATGGGTTTTCCTGTCTCCTGCCGGTAGTATCATGGCCTAGGCGAGATGTTACACCATTTCTGATGGATGAGACCCTAACGATCACCCCGGCGAAAATATATGACGAGTCGTAAAAAAAGAAACATAAATGCATACATCGATCGTCGGGGTAGAAATATAACAATGATCGATCATCTAAGCAGAAACACATCAAGAAAACATAAAACGATCGCTGAGACGGAAGCATATAAAAACATCAATCGTATAATATCAAAAAGTAATGTTGAACTGCATAAAAAAATGTAATTCTTTTGAATCATCCCCCCCCCCCCCCCAAAAAAAAACATAAATATGTGTAAATCAAAAATAAATCTTTGATGCAAAGTTTTCAAAATACATACCGATCATCCACTACTCATTCGCGCGTAAAGACATGACAGTGTACATACCATGTCGATAGAGTAATGGGCCAGTCATTTTTCGATGGCCTGGACCCCATAACGAGAGCCCCGGTGTCCAATTTGAAATGAAATATATACGATCACCACGGAGGATAAAAAACGTAAAACATCAAACACCGTGGCGGAAACACTTTCTTTATCTCTTAGAAATCAAATACCAAGTTATTAAAATATGTTTCAAAATATTTCACGATTCAGACTATCAGCATCATAGAACTTCTTATACCTCAAGATATATTGACTTCACATTTCTTATTCACATTCCTATATAAACCACATACTTCAAAAACATCAAAACCTATATTCATACTCAAACTAATAGACTTTATTACTACAAAACACACCTCAGCACATTTCTCATACCAACTCAATGATTGCATAACATATTATGTACACACTTATATCTGTCAATACTATGCAAACTCAATCCACATACATTCATACTACAAAATTTTACATGTGCAGACACTTTTTATACTAAGTTACCAATTCCATATTTATGTTTACATACACAATCGAAGCTAGACTGTTATATCATCTATACACATGCACTCAAATTACATATTCTCAACTTCATTACCATATTAAATTTCGAAAGCATAAATACACATGTGAAAACCAGGATTCCAAATTTTATATATATATATATATATATATATATATATATATATATACACAATATTGCTCAAATATATTTATATGTTAACTCATCATCACATACCATTACGCACATATCTCATTAGGTATACACATATTTTCTTTACATCACTAAACTGTCCCAAATTTTACAATAATTATAATCCACTTATTTATTCATTTATATTACTCGTTAATCATTTACACTCATATAATAACACATATTTCAACACTTAGGCTCATTTAATCATTATCCGAAATTTATTGGTTTATGCTTAGGCATTCTTATTTTATACTACTTTTTTTTTTTGAAAAATTATTTTATACTACTTGGTAACACTAGAAAGGGACTAAAATGATGATCTTTATTTGACCATCTACCGAAGAGGTCTAGACATAAACAAGTTGGTAAAATTTCGACCAATGAACAAAATACAGTCTTAAAAATTTCTCAAGGAGCAAATTAAATCTATACAACAATAAAATTAACATTGATTTTAATGAACTTCATTCTAATTGTAAACTAAAGCAGTAGGATCAATGGAAAGTTGTCCAGTTTACAAGCTGCAGACTGTAGAGAACGCAGCTAATATGCATGAGATGTATATGAAGGATTAAAAAGACAAGACATGGCTGAATTTCACAAAATTAGAACATAAGAATACAACCAAAACATTAGAAGTTTATTAAATAATCAAAAAATCAAGCCAAGATTTCATTTTGATAATATAATAGCTGCCCAGTTAATCAAACTCCTCAATGGATAACATTAAACGCATCAATTTTTTTTCAAGTATCAACAACAATGCTATTAAAATGACTATATATAAAAAGGGCATCAAAGAAAAACAATGAAACTCACAAATTCAAGGCCAATTCCACCTAATTATTTCATAGAAGCAGATGAAGCAGAAGCAGTCCTTCTCATTGATCTCTCCTCTGCTCGATAAATTTGGTGAAGAGGACACGCTAGAAACTCACCGGCGACCATAAACAAGGCTGGGCGTCTCTCTCTCTCCATCTCTCTCGCGTACTACTTTTACTTTATCACTGCTCATGGTTTCTGCTCATCATCACGCCGGAGGCAGCACTGAAAGCTCACCGGCGATGAGACACAGTCGGAGTTTTTCCCTCTTTCTCTCTTTCTCTCCTACTCTCTCTCGGTCTTTCTTTATTTCTCTACTTTGCTCTTCTTTTTTTCTTCTGCCTCTCCCTGTGTGAATTTTTTTTGTGTATGTAAGTCACATGTGTGTTAAATTAAGGTGTGCGTAGAATCATCTAGGATTTATCTACACTTGTATGGCAATTCTCAATTTGGTCTCTCAAGTTGGTTTTTATTATCTTATAATTAATTTCTTGAAAAAGTTCCCATTTTACAATAAAAATTGACCTCACGTTCGGACGCGGCTACACACGCAAAAATAAAATTTACACAAACACTCTAAAATAAATACGGGATATTACAAGTAGCATGAGATTGAGGAACACCCATGTCATTGAGAAGCCAGTGGAGCCAAATGATTTCTTAAGTAGTATCAGCAATCGCACGATATTCTGATTCAATACTAGAGTGAGAAACCACTAATTGTTTCTTACTACGCCAATAAATAAGAGAGTCACCTAAGAAAAAACATAAACCAGTTGTAGATCATCGATTAATGGGATTGTCGGCCCAACTAGCATCAGAGTAGGCATGCAGCTCAAGAGATGAATCAGCAAAAAAATAAAGAGCATGAAATAACGTTCCCTAGATGTAGCGGAGTAAGTGAAGAATAGCATCATAGTGGGCAGAGCGGGGGGCAGACATAAACTGACTAACAACATAAATAACATAGTTAATATCAGGCTGAGTAACTGTTAAATAAACCAAGCTGGCGGTAAAGAGTATATTAGGAAGAGGGTACCATCAGTGACATCAAGTTTAATTTGAGGATCCAGAGGGGTAGAAGTGGTTTTGCTATCAGTTAATCCCCTCCGAGCCAGTAAGTCAGAAACGTACTTAGCCTGAGATAGATGATAGCCAATCTGATCAGAGAGTACCTCAAGCCCAAGAAAGTAATTAAGATTACCAATGTCTTTCATCTCAAAATATTATTGAAGAGATTTCTTAAGTTCAGAGATACCGTAAGAATCATCCCCCGTGATAATCATATCATCCACATAGAGATAAGAAGAATAGAGCCATGATCAGTTTTCCGAATAAAAAGTACCGAGTTATAGGCACTGGAAGTGAATCCAAATGTATGAACAGTGGTGCTAAATTTCTCAAACCATGTCCGAGGAGCTTGTTTAAGACCATATAATGCCCTGCGAAGTTTACAAACCTTATTAGGAGGATGAGGGTAACCAGGTGGAGGTTTCATGTAAACCTCTTCAAATATGTCACCATTAAGAAAGGAATTCTTGACATCCATATGAAACAAAGTCCATTGTCAAGAGGCAGCTACAGTAAGAAGACTGCGAATGGAAGTCAGACGGGCAACAGGAGCAAAGGTTTCTTCATAATCAATCTCATATTCCTGAGAAAATCCCTTGGCAACAAGACGAGCCTTATATCGTTCAATAGAGCTTTCAGATTTTGTCTTGATTTTGTATATCCATTTACACTCAATCGTTGATTTTGCTGGTGGAAGATCAACTAAGTCTCATGTATGGGCTTTTTCAAGATCCTGTAATTCTTCAGTCATAGCTTGTTGCCAAACAAGGTTAGAACTAGCCTTAGAGTAAAAGTGAGGTTCATATTGAGTGAGAGTAGTACAAAAATAATGAAAATCTCGAAATTTGACATGAATTTTGTTACTCTAATATGGAGGATTACCTGAAAAGGACACAGGGGAATAGATGTGGCTGTGAGGGATCCGGTAGGCGATACAGACGGTGGGAGATCAACTATAGAGGGATCATTTGAGGGAGGTACATTAGAGTCTTCATCGAGAAATAAATTAAGAGTGCTATCTGTAAAGAGGATACGAGGCGAATAAAGAATAGAGTGAAATTGTGAAATTGTGAAACCGAGGAAAAACATGTGGTTTTCCAAAAAGTGACATGACGAGAAATACGGAGGCAATTGGAGAAGGGATCCCAACTCCTATACCCTTTGTGTTCAATGCTATAACCCAAGAAACAACATAGTCGAGCCCGGGGTTCTAATTTAGTGTGTTCATGAGGCTGAAGAAGAACGAAACAAATACAACCAAAGACTTTAAGAAGATTGTAGTTGGGAGATGTACTATGTAATTTTTCATAAGGGGATTGATTAGCTAGAACAAAAGACGAAAGGCGATTGATGGTGCAGACACTAGTGAGAGGAGATTCTCCCCAGAAACGTTCAGGACAAGAGGAATAGAACAGAAGAGCACGAATTGTATATAAAATATACATGTGTTTGCGTTCGGCTCTCCCATTTTGTTGAGATGCACCGGGACAAGAGCGATGACAGAGAGTCTCATTTTGGTGAAGAAAGTGTCGAAAATCAGAGTCTTTATATTCTATGGCATTGTTAGTGTGGAAAGTTTTAATGGGTCTATTGAATTGAGTCTTAACCATTTTCGCAAAGGTTTGGTAAATTGAGGAAAGTTTATAACGATGTTTCATAAGATAGAGCCAAGAGTATCGGGAATAATCATCAATAAAAATCACAAAATACTTTGAACCACCCATAGTAGAAGTAGGAGATGGACCCCAAATATCAAAATGGACCAGATCAAAAGGTAAAGAGGAAATCGAAGTACTATTTCTGAAAGATAATGCAGTTTGTTTGCCCAACTGACAAGGAATATAATCAAAATCTTCATTAGAAACATGACCTAAATGACCATTAGATGCTAATAAACGTAATCGACTAAGAGCAAGATGGCCCAACCGAGAGTGCCACAGGCTAGGTGAGGTAATAGGTGAGGTAGAGGCGGCAGAGTAACATGGAGAAAGGTCTTGAGGAAGATGAAGGCTGATGAGCTCAACAAACGACCTTTCTTACGACCTATCCCAAGCATCCGACCAGTCCGCGGATCCTACATAGAGCAACCGGAAGCAGTAAATAAGACATTAAGACCAAGGTCACATAATTGACCGACAGATAAAAGATTCAAAGCGAGTTTTGGTATAAGAAATGTGTTAGAGACATAGAGCTAGGTGTTGGACAGTTATGACCCATAGCGTCACTATTTGTAAAAGACATTGTGGTTTTTGTACAAATTAACTATGTAGCAATGGAAATTATCTTTTATCATTTTGTAATTTATTTACTTGGATATATAAATGGTAAAAGTCCTTATGATTAGTTCCGAATTGATAAGATATGAGACAGTATTAATTCATAACGGTTTAATCATTAAAACATCCATTGTCGTAGTATTATCGAGATTAGACATCGATAAAACAGAATAGACTAGTATTGCACTTGTGCGTGTTATGGAAGCGTAACAGCATAGTTCTCATATATTTAAGTATTGGATACTTATACAAGTGCGGTAGGAGGTTGTGTTTACCGATGGTACAGAAACAGCTTCGCTCTGGATAGACCCCACCGAATCCCATTGGTAGTATGAATATGTGTCTATGGGAATCCGCTTCAGGGTAGGTGTATTTGGTCTTAACCTGAGACTTGCATCGCTAGTACTTGCGACAATCGATACGCTTTGGTTTTGGTCGTCCAGGACTTTAACAGGTTCTGTGTATGCCTCTTCTGGGTTTATTGAGAATCCTAGTGTATTGGATGTGATGTCAAGACAGAAGTATCACTTCAGTCATATGGAGATGATGATCACGCAGGGATACGGAACTGGTTCTCTAATTGTGTTGTAACGATTGGGATAATATGACTAAGTAATGATTATCCGATTAAAGAGACTAGTTGCTTGATATCCGATATATGCTTCGTACGGGGCAGACATTATTCCAGCCCCAGGCCTTGCATGTGACATCCGATATTGGATCGCTATACACGATACTACGTATACTACGCCTGAAAAAGATCCTATATTTCATTAAGAATATTTCTGGAGAATTGGGTAGGCACGGTGCTTTACTAGAAGCCACCATGTCTCGTAAATCGGTAAAAATGTAGTACGAGGTACGTACGTGTTCGGATAGTCCGACGACCAAATTTACTACCAACATATCCAAGGATCTCTTGGGTCGCTTCCCGAAGATTCACCGATGACGTATGATTCGAACTTTATTAATCTGAGATTAATTACGGAGAGATTTTATGTATGATAAAATACTATTTGAAGAGAGAGAAACGATTAATTTGGAATTAATCGATAAAATAATGTATTCAATATATTAAAAGAAATTAGATTTCGACGCGAAATTAAAATTGGATTTTAATTCGGGCAAACGAGTTAATTTAGAATTAATTCGTTAGCGATGTGAATAGTAATTTTTCTATGCATAATTATTTAATTAAATTCGATTTAATTACGTCGCGACGAAAGGTCGTTAATTCAAAATTAGCGAACCCGAGCCCGGGAGTGTTTGCGGGCCCACTCCGATTTCAAATCAAGTGGGGCCCACATGTCACTTCATTTGTCACTTTAAGTTTCTTTTAGTTGATGGGTTTATGTGAAGTTGGTGATGACTTCTTTTACACTCCGAATTTGATGGCATGATTGACCATTACCAAACCAAGTTTTGGTATATCAATTAATTGATTTTTGAAATCATTTTTACACAAGCTATCACTCTCTCTCTCATTACCGAAATTGGAAGCAATTTTCTCTCCCTCTCTTGTTCTTCATTTGGCCGAAACTTTGCTTGAACAAGAACAAAAATTGTGGTAATTTTTGAGTGCTAGCACACACTTCAAAGGAATCAATACAATGTGATAGGGAAACCTACTCTAAGAGATTGGAATCAAAGGAAAAAGCTTGGAGCTTCTACTTACACCTTGGCCGAATCTTATAAGGAGTTCTTGGAGTTCATTTTATTGTTTTTCGCATTCAAAATCCGATCAATGTAAGTGTGTTTCCGCCACTGTTCTTTGCGTATTCATTCTATTTCAATGCTTAATATGATCTTGGGACTAACCTAGAAACCTAAGTGAGAGGCTATGGATTGTAAAATGGAGGCAAGATCCTGAATAGGCTGAGAAGGCTGAGACTGTTCAGTGTAATTGTAATAGGAAGGGATATTATAGTTTCCGTTTTGATAATATTCGTAACAATTAGGTTAAAATTGATTCATTTAAAATATTTTTTCATTTTATTGAACTGTTAAAAGGTGCATCAGTAATTAAATAACAGCAAGTGATATTGTTATATGTTAAGTAAGGTCGGAAAAGACCTAAGTTGACATAATTTAAATCATAAAAATACTTTTGAATTTTACTGAGCTTAATTGAAATAATAATGATTATGCATAAAGTATAATGACAATAAAAGATTTATATAACTGATCCCATCTAAAAAAAAAAATTAGATTGATTTCGTTATTTAACTATTAAAAACTTATCTAAATTAATGAAAAATGATTCTTCTCTCCTAAGAAAATGTGCAATTGATTGAAGGATTAAACTAATAACATACAAAAATTGAAAATAAAATTGAAAGGTAAAGAAAAATAAAGTTGGGCAACAAGGAAATTTTCATTTTCATAGTAAGCCTTTGTATATGTTGCAATTTATCTGATTACAACAAATTCATGTTTTCTCTGATGGAAATGAGGGGAGATAATTATTTTCTCATTTTCATTGTTTAATTGTATAATTAAGGAAAGAATTTGAATTTCATGATGAGATTTCAATTTCCCTTAAATGGTGGAATTTGAAGTCATCACCTTTTGATCAGGAATCCAAATCTTTTCCTAATGGAAACATGAATTTTCAATATTACCTCTGTTAAAATTTTATATTCAGTTTTTTATATGTATAATAATTATATTTTTATTTTTATTATGTAAAATAATTAATTCATTTTTCATTATAATATTTATTTCATATTTTTTAAATAATATTAATATAAAAAATATTTATAATTATTTATTTTATATATTTAATACAGAAATATTTTATAATATTTATTTCAAAAATATTTATAATTTATATTTTTTTGTAAAATTTCTTTTATTTCTTCATGTAAGAATTCTTTTGCAATTATTATTAATTTTTTAGTTTTTTATTTTGTAATATTTATTTAAAAATGTTTATTATATATTTATTATTTTGTTGTGAATAGTAAAATAATCAGTATTCCAAAATTATGTCGGGTCTTATCCAAGCCCACTTCATAAGCATCATTAATCAATTTTATAAAATGAGTTAATTAAAACACTTAAAATGTAATATTTATATTCTTACAAATATTGTGGCAGTAATGTTGGACAGTTATGACCCATAGCGTCACTGTTTGTAAAAGACAATGTGTTTTTGTACAAAATTAACTATGTAGTAATGAAATTACTTTTTAGCATTTTGTAATTTATTTACTTTGATTTATAAATGGTAAAAGTCCATATATTAGTCCCGGATTGAGATGATATGAGACAGTATCAATCCATAAAGGTTTAATCATTAAATATCCCTAGTTGTAGTATTATCGAGACTGGACATCGATAATGCGGAATAGACTAGTATTGCACTTGTGCGCGTTGTGAGGGCATAACGGCATAGTTCTCATATATCTAAGTATTGGATACTTATGCAAGTGCGATATGAGGTTGTGTTTTACCGATGGTACGGAAAATAGCTTCGCTCTGGATAGACCCCGCGGAATCCCATTGGTAGTATGTATATGTGTCTATGGGAGTCCGCATCATAGTAGGTGTATTTGGTCGTAACCTGAGACTTGTATCTCTAGTACTTGCGACAATTGGTAAACTTTGGTTTTGGTCGTCCAGGGCTTTAACAGGTTATGTGTACGCCTATGCTGGGTTTATTGGGAATCGTAGTGTATTGGATGTGATGTCAAGATGGAAGTATCACTTCAGACATATGGAGATGATGATCACGCAAGGATTCAGAACTAGTTCTCTATAGTGCTGCAACCATCGGGATAATATGACAAGGTCATTATTATCCGATTCAAAGAGACTAGTTGCTTGATATCCGATATGTGCTTCGTACGGGGCAGACATTATTCCAGCCCCAAGCCTTGCACGTGACATCAGATACAGGATCGTAATACATTATACTACGTATATTATACCTGATAAAGATCGTATATTCCAGTAAGAATATTTCTGGAGAATTGGGTAGGCATGTCGCTTTGCTAGAAGCCAACCTTGTCTCGTAAATCGGTAAAAATATAGTACGAGGTACGTACGTGTTTGGATAGTCCGACAATCGTATTTACTGCCAACATATCCAAGGATCTCTTGGGTCGCTTTCTGAAGATTCACCGATGACGTATGATTCGAGCTAAATTAATCTGGGATTAATTGCAGAGAGACTTTATCTTGGATAAAGTACTATTTGAAGAGAGACAAAGATTAATTTGAAATTAATCGATAAAATAATACATTCGATATATTATTAGGAATTAGATTTCGACGCGGAATTAAAATTAGATTTTAATTCGGGCAAACGAGTTAATTTAGAATTAATTCGTTAGCGACATGAATAGTGATTTTACTAGGCATAATTATTCAATTAAATTCGATTTAATTACGTTGCGACGGAAGTTCGTTAATTCAAAATTAGCAAACCCGAGCCCGGTAGTGTTTGCGGGCCCACTTGCATTCGGAATCGAGTGGGGCCCATGTGTCACATCAACCATCACATCACATGTCAACTTTATTCACTTTAGCTTGATATGTTTAGGTGTGGTTGGTGTTGGTGTATAAAACACTCCAAATGAAAGACATGTGTGACATATACCAACCAACTTTTGGTATATCTTTTATTATTATTTTTTAAACAAAGAATAATTGATTTAGGAAATCAAATACACATCTTCTTCTCTCTCCCCTAAAGGCCGAATTCAGTGAACTGTTTTGGGCTCTCCATTTTCTTCATTTCTTAGCTAAATTTGTGAAGAAAAAGTGTGAAGTTTTTGTTGCAAAAATTCACTAAGGGCTAGTACTCTTCAAGGATCATCAATAGGTGATAGGGAAACCTATTCAAGGGCTTGGAAAATCAAAACAAAGCTTGGAGCATTATTCATTATCTGGCCGAATTCTTGGAGCATCTTGGAGCTAAATTTTGTTCATGAACTCATCCTTAATCCGTTCGTTGTAAGTATGATTCCGCCATATTTCTTCATTATTCATTCATATTCATTGTTCATTATGATCTTGGGAATAATCATAGAAACCAACAATGGTATCAGAGCCTAAAATGAGCATGAAATGTATTAGGATAAAATTTGGGGAAAATCAATGTGAGCATGATTTGATTAAATTGAATGGATGTGTATGCTTGTATGTTGATATAATGAAATTGGATTGGATCAATTTCAACAAATTATGATTGGATCAAATTTTGCCCCACCATTAGGCTTGGCCGAATGTTTGTGTTACCCTAGGCTCTTGGAATTTTTTGTTTTGATGTTCATTGGATGACTTGAAATAAATTTGAAATGTCGATTTGTAATTCGATCGGATTGAAAAACGAAATCGGACAAAATTCATTACCTTGGCCGAGAGCTATATGGCATGTATTGGACTTGATTTTTGATTCAAAAATGTTGGACGTTAATTGGACAATTAGATACATAATTAATTGGTTAAATTGTATTTTGGAAATATTGATTTAATTAATTAATTAATGTATTACACTTTAATTAATTAAGTTATAAAATTTGGAATTTTAAAATTTGGTTAATGAGCTTAATTTTGAATTGGGCTTGAAATTATTATATTTGGGCATAATGGGTTTGGTTGGGCCAAGTTGGTTTAGGCCAATTGAATTGGATCCAAATTGGGCCTAATCATTCCATTAAGTCCAAATGTAATAAATGGGCTTTAAAGTTTAATTGGGTCTTATGGGCTTGAAATTGGTTTTATGGCAAATGAGGGTGATTCCTTAATTGGGCTTGGTAATTGGGTTTGACCTATATTGACCAAAGCCCATGCCTTATGAAATCAATTGAAAGCCCATCGGACTTTAATTAAACGAACATTGGATGTTAGTTGGGCTTTGAGACCCGATAAGATTAGATTTGGAATCTTAGTCATTAAAGCGCATTAAAAGTGTAAATATTTAATTTAGAATTAAATAAATGAATTAGTATTGAATACGACTTAGATTAGATTTAATTAGTAGTTCGATATAATTAAAGAATTCGTACTTTGAGTACTTATTCTCAAACGAGTTAGACTCGCGCAAAATCAAATCGTTGTTTGAACATTGGATGGTCACATAATTAAAGACTAATTAATTGGATTAGATTGGTTGAAATGCATGCTATGGATGAATATATGGATGTGTTGAATGAATAGCGTATATCAGATGGATATTAGAAGGGAAAAGGTAATTTTGGAAATTATTATAAATTTGGAATTTATAAATTGGACCTGCGTATCCAGCCTTATCTCTCATTATTCTTTGTATTCTCTTCTCACCTAATTCCCCTCAATGTAATGAGGTTTCTATTATTGTATTATGTAATTGGGTAGAAGTAGAATAGTGCTAGCCGGGGAGAGGAAAATGAGTGATTTATTCTAGGAACAATCTGTTTAAATATCCATCCGCATATCGTTATTAATTTACTTTTCGCGCCTTATAATGAGACCATAACAAAGATTATAAATTGGCTGCCAATTTACACGAAAAACCCTCAAAACATATTAAGCGTTTTTCCTTCCGTTGAGTGATTCTTATTTAAAATCTAAAGTTGGCATTGGTTTGTTGGCCAAAATCAAGACATTTGTCAATTGCGGATGTGTTTGAATCATGAGAGTTTTGTTCCATATCGGTGTCTTGTCCAAGCCTTGATTTGTTGGCCAAAGTCAAGATCAGTTCTTGTCCATCGACATTGATTACGAAGCTTTCCATGTCAATGGGTCCCGCTTAACTGGAATCATTAAGCCTGTTGTGCCAAAGCCAAGGCTTAGTTGATTCAGAGGAAATAGGTTAGGAAAATATATTGGATACATTGGCATATGTATTGTATATATGTTTCGGACTTGGATGTCCACCTACCGGATCTAGGAATTGGATAAGATCCAATTGATCTTCGAGATCTACCTAGTTAAATATCATACAGCTTGTTGGCCAAAGCCAAGGTTGTGTGTTATTTAACGGGATCCTAGCCCACTAGGAAATTGGGTTTCCTGAGTACTCGACAGAGGGTTAGAGGCTCGCCGAAAAATAGTGGGATGCTAGTATTGAATTTGTAATTTCATTCAGATACTTAGCTTTACGCGCTTTCAAATTATTTCGTCAAAATTATTTTATTAGTTGGACTAATACAATATTATTTTTCTTGTAACAGTTACACTGTACCAAATATCATTGACTAGATAGTTGGACTATCGTAGTCAAGATGACAGGAAAGTGAAATATCTGAGACATTATCATGGGCGAAAATATCTGTAAGGGCATGAACTTTGCCGATTGGGAAATGAATCTGAGGATAGTCCTTGGAGCCGAGAGACTGCTGTATACTATACAGACACCTCTTGGGCCTAAACCCAACGCTGATTAGTTACTTGAGCTGGAGCTTTGGAAGACTCACAGCGATGATTGCGATACTGCTCAGCCTATTATGCTTACTTCCATGACTCAGCATTTCCGTCAACAGAACAGGGACTTGGATCCCTATAATATATTGGCGAGGTTGCAAGATCTTAACCGATCTAACCATAGATCGCAAAGATATGAGTTATAAAAGAAGCTCTTCCACTCACGTATGACAGAAGGCATGTCTATGTTAAGTTCCTAATTAGGTCCCAAGAATCATCCAAAACAAGCATAAAATCGCATGAACACATCAAGGAATAATGGCGGAAACAAAAACTCACATTGATTGGTTTGAGATGCAAAGAACACAAGTCTTTTTCTTGCTTTGTTGAGCTCGGTTTTGACCATTTGGAGCTACTGTTGGGCGCACTTTTGGGCTGTAAAAAACCTCCATTTTCGGCCATTGAAGACCTCCATTAAAGCTCCAAGCTTTGAGATTCCAAGCTCACAAAATCACTTCCCTATCACCTTTGTATCAACCCATGAGTGTGTGCTAGCACTAGGTTTCTTTCATGCTTCTCAAGCCCAACCAAAATTGGAGAAGAAGAGTGAAGAAATTGGCTCAAAGCCGAGAGAGGAGAGGAAGAAAATGAAAATGGCGTGAAGCCATTGTCCAATGAGAGAGGACCGAATGTTTTTTATAAGAGAGAGAGAGAAAAAGTTACATATATCTATTATTTATTTTCCAAAAATAAATAAACATATATATTAAACATTTTCCATATTCCAAAAAGTCAAAAAGCAACAATCAATCAATGCTTTTTACTTTTACCTATCACATCAAGTCACTTTATTAAAGTGACAACATATCATGTCACATCACTCAAAGTGACATGTGATTTGACAATTGATGCGACTAGCGATTTGACGCTTGATGTGACTTACGTGCCGCACTCGAATTCGAAATGCGAATGCGCTCGCAACCACTCTCGGGCTCGGGTTCGCTAATTCCAAATTAACGAATTTTCCGTCGCGTCGTAATTAAATGATTGTGCCTAGCGAATTCACTATTCACGTCGCTAACGAATTAATTCTAAATTAATTCGTTTGCCCGAATTAAAATCCAATTTCAATTCCGCGTCGAAATCTAATTTCGATTAATATATCGAATATATTAATTTATCGATTAATTCCAAATTAATCGTTCTCTCTCTTTAACGATATTTTATCCGAGATAAAATATCTCTGTAATTAATCCCAGATTAATTTTCTCTCTCATCGAATTAATCCCAGATTAATTTTCTCTCTCTCTTCCAATTAATCTCAGATTAATTAAAGTGCGAGTCATACGTCATCGGTGAATCTTCATGAACCGACCCATGAGATCTCATATGTTGGCAGTAAATACGGTCGTCGGACTATCCGAACACGTAAGTACCTCGTACTACGTTTATACCGATTTACAAGACAAGGTTGGCTTCTAGCAAAGCGCCATGCCTGCCCAATTCTCCAGAAATATTCTTACAGGAATATATAGATCTGTATCAAGCGTAGTATACCATGTATTGTGCATATCGGTCCAGTATCGGATAGTCACGTGCTAGAGCTGGGGCTGGATAAGTGTCTGCCCCGTCCGAAACACATGTCGGATGTCTGGTAACATAGTCTCTATAATCGGATATTCATGACCTGGTCACAATATCCCGATTGGATGCACATCACTCAAGAGCACTAGTACCGTATCCTGCGTGACATCATCTCCACTATGACTGAGTGATACTTCTGTATCGAACATCACACCCAATACACTACGACTCTCTGATAAACCCAGAAGTTGTGTACACAAAAACGGGTAAAGCCCTGTACCACCAAGTCCAAAGTCTATCGATTATCGTAGTATTAGCGATGTAAGTCTCAGGTTAAGACTATACACACCTACCTTGATTTCGGCCTCCCATAGACACATAGTCATAATACCAATGGGATTTCGAGGGGTCTATCCAAAGCGAAGCTGTTTCCCGTACCATCGGTGAACACAACCTTCTATCGCACTTGCATAAGTATCCTATACTTAAATATATGAGAACTATGCCGTTGTGCCCTCACAACGCGCACAAGTGCAATACTAGCCTATTCCGCATTATCGATGTCCAGTCTCGATAATACTACGACTAGGGATATTAATGATTAATCCTTGTGGACTGATACTGTCTCATATCATTCTCAGTCCAGGAACTAATCATATGGACCTCTCTTCATTTATACATCTAAGGTGATCTAATCACAAATGATGAGAGCGCAATTTCCTTGTCACATAGTTAATTTGTACAACAACACACTGATCTGTACAAACAGTGACGCTATGAGTCATATTATCCAACAATCTCCCACTTGGCACATAGCCAGTCACTCAAGTGTCGTACACCCGAACTATGTACGGTTTGCTCAATTTACTGAGAAAAGGTTTTCGTCAGCGGATTTGCATGATTATCGTCTGACGCGATTTATACGATCATCACATCGCCACGATGTATGATCCGAACGAATCAGATGAATATAGAAGTATATATCTGGATCGTCGATGAGACCTTTAATTCCTCAGCCTTTGCTGACGCCCAGCTCAGTAGCTAACAGAACTATATCTAATCTAATTAGATTTATTATCGACCCAAATGGCTTCTATTGCCGCCTCAGCCGCAGCAATAATCCGCATTTGTTGTTTATTCGGCAACAGTATCTTGCTCGGAAGATTTCCAGCTCACTGTCCCGTTGTTCAAACTTTATAGTACCACAGTATATAACTATTTGGAAACTTGCAGCCGTGATCCCAGTCACTTCAAGTTCTCCTTCTCCATACTTTAAGACAACATCTTTAGTTCTCTAAGTTACTAATAGATGTTCTTAACTTCAATCCAGTGACTATCACTTGGATTGATTTGATTGTGACTCCATATGCTCAAAGCCTATGAGACACCAAATCACGTACATTTTAAATGTATAATTTCTCAGAGAGTGTTAACAACTCCAAATCTATCCCAGTAGATCTTTATTCCTAGAATAAAGGTTGTTACTCCCAAGAATTCTACGGAGAATTTCTATGAAAGCCAAGCTTTCACCGACTACTTTATGGGAATATCATTTTCAGTGCTCTCCCACTAACCTCCTTATATACACAAGAATTATTTTCGTTTTGAATCAAATCATACACCATTATGATTATATCAAAGCGATAATTCCAAGAACTTATGCTTGCTCCAGCAAGCATTATCCAAATGGATTTACCATGGTTATTATAAATGGAATCCATTTCGGATTCATGGCACTTTGCCATAATAGGGAGTCGATAACTTGTATCACTACCTCAAAACGTAGTCGGTTGGTATACCTCCATAAGATTGACATCTTCATGAGGTGAGATCAGAAACCCATACCCCAGGTTGTTTTCTGACTCTCTCCGATCTACGCGGTTCTTGTGTATTCTAAGATTAATGGTATAGTTTCATCCTTGATGAAACGTTTGTGTTCCATTAAGGACTTTGTGCCTTGAACAGTATCTCTCCGATTTTCATCGAGTATCACTATCCTCCCACTGACCACTGCATATCGGTATTCCTTTAAGGAAAACCGCATGGTGAGCAACAATCTCATTGTTCTCTAGTGAGTTGTATAAATACTGTACTTATTGTATCTCTTGGATAACTTACAATTGGCACTTATCCTATTTTGGGTTTTAGTTTGGTATCATCCAAACATATGCCTAGCATTCCCAAATATTCAGGAATGTGAAACCCAGTTTCCTTTCCTGTTCATATCTAATATATTATCTGTCAAACAGATTATTATGGAACCTTATTCAAAATAAGTTCTTGCACTATTTAAAGCTTATCCGTTGAAGGAAATGGTAGCTCAGAGCGACTCGTGATTAACCTTATCATGTCTAACAAGATTCGGTTAATCATTCGGACACACCATCAAACTGACGTGTCCCGGGAGGAGTCCTCATTTGAAAGAATACCATACTCTTTCGTGTACATATGAAACTTACTGCTTAAGTATTTTCCATTACGGTTTTACCGTGATGGTATAATACTATAGCCGATCTGTTTGTCTATTTCGTGTCGAAACTTTGAAAGTTTCTGATTTGTGTTCTTCAAAAGAAACACATAACCATAACGTGATGCCACATCCGTTAAGGTCACGAAATATTCATATTCACATCTAGCCTAGCTAGATATGGGCCCACTTTCTTCACAATGAATAGGGCTAACAGATCGATGGTACTTTCACTATTACCAAATAATAGTGTTTTAGGTATTTTACCTAATAAACTAGATTCGTAGACTTTATTTGAATAGTCAAATCAGTCCTAGTACCCACTCTTCAAAAGTGTGGATATACGAGTTTTGTTTAATTCTGTCATAGACAATAATGCCACAAATAAGTCTCTACTTGATCAAATCAATTTGAGCTATTTATTTGTCATTTTATATGTTTGAGATTTTAATTATATTCAAAATATAAATTCTGTTATTTACATCTAATGTATTTATCTCAGTATCATCTTTATATAATGAAACACTTAGTGTTCTAGGATATAAAGGCTTATCCACAATGGATTAAACACTGATATAGAGATAATGTCTCTAGTCAAACTAGCTACATTATAACAGTTCCTAATTTAAGTACACACCCGAAGGGTAGTTCCTAAACATAGGTATCTACGGTCGAAACAGCGACTTTTGTCCCGTTTCCGATTCGCAGATTAATCTCAGCTTTGAAGTCAGTATCCCGCTCATAGCAGATTCTGAACATCAATATATATATTTTATGTACCACACTAAGTATTTAAAATCTAATTTCAATACTAGTTATGAACATAATTTTGACAAATATTTTTAAAGTCAGAGCCTTGCCCTTTCCTTAATTCCTTCGTGTCTGTCATATCCAAATGGTAGTCACTTTGGGATATGTCAATTATCATTTTCAATATTTCAGGAACCTTAGGCCAAGCCTTGGGTTTTTAGAATATCGAAACGATGTGCACTTCGTGCTACATGCCCAATTGCAAACTTTGACTTTATCTCCTCTAGAATAGTCATTAATTCTCCAAGTATTATTTATTGCAATTTTAATACTTCTTAAATCTAAAATTAGATTTATGACAAGTATATTAAATTAAGCACTAAAGTCATCATCACATAAATCTTCCAAAGATTTTATGCTCTACTTATTGTGCTTAATTTTGGGCTTAGGTATAATAAGTTATTTTTTCAAATAAAATAACCTATTATTTTTATTTCCAGGACCATCCTGAAATTATTCCCAATTTGAAAATTAAATCATTTAAAATATTTTAATCCAAGATTATATTTTAAATATCAAACTTTTCAGTTTTATCTCGATTACAATAGTCCAACTATTTAATCAACGATTAGTGGTACTATTTATTATAATGATTATAATAGTCCAATTATATAATCAATATAATCCAAATTAATTAACCTCAATTACAGTGATTACTATAATCCAATTATAAAATCAACTGTAAACTGAAATTAATTAATTCAAATATATTGGTTAATATAATCCAATTATATATAATCAACTATAATACAGTCCAACTGTTTATTAAAACAACAATTTGAATATTAGTCCAACTAACATTTAATATTACGAAGAAATAATTTGAATGAGCGCGTATGGCGAGTAATTGAATGAGTATTGCAAATTCAATTCTTGCCTCCCACTATTTTTCGTCGAGCCTCTAACCTTCTGTCGAGTACTCGGGAAACCGTATTTCCTAGTGGGCTAGGATCCCGTTAAATATCACACAATCTTGACTTTGGCCAACAAATTGTATGATAATTAACTAGGTAGATCTCGAAGATCAATTGGATCTCATCCAACTCCTAGATCCAGTAGGTGGACATCCAAGTCCGAAACATATATCTTATATATGCTTATATATCGAATATATACCCTAACCTTTTTCCTCTGAATCAACTAGGCCTTGGCTTTGGCACAACAAACCTAGTGATCCCAGTCAAGCGTGGACCCATTGACCATGGAAGCTTCGTAATCAATGTCGATGGACAAGAAGTGGTCTTGACTTTGGCCAACAAACCACAACTTGGACATGACACCAATATGGAACAAAGCCTCGTGATTCAAACACATCTTCGACGGACAAGGGCTTGACTTTGGCCAACAACCCATGCCAATCTCGGATCTTGAGTAAGAATCACTCAATGGAGGGAAAAACGCATGATATTTGATGAGGGTTTTTCGCGTGCAAATTGGCTACCAATTTAATTATCTTTGTTAAGGTCTCATCATCATACACCCTTAAACATGCATTCTAAACACATAATAAGCGAGTATGAAAATAAAATAATAATGATATGCAGATGAATACTTTACATTGATCCTAGATCAAATCTCTCATTTTCTCTCTCCAAAGCTAGCACATGTATTTACTTCTACCCGTTACACTACACTTCTAAAGAAACCTCATTTACATTGAGGGGAATAGGTGAGAAGAGAATACAAAGAATATAAAGGTGATCAGGCTGGACACGCGGGTCCAATTTAATAAATCAAATTTATTACAACAATTTCTAAAATTATCCCACCCTTCTAATATCCATCCGATATACATTATTCATGCATCGCAACCATGTATTCATACAAGCATGTTATCAATCAATCTAATCAAATTAATTAATCTGATAATTAGTGATCATCCAATGTTCAAACAACGATTTGATTTTTGCTCGAGTCAAACTCGTTTTACGAATAAGTACTCAAAGTACGAACTCTCGAATTAAATTAAACTACATAATTAAATCCAATTTAATACGCATTTAATTCTAATTCACTATTAATTCCAAATTAAATATTACACTTTAATTAATGAACCTTTACGATTTAAATTCCAAATTCAATCGTTATGGGTCTCAAAGCCCGATTAACATCTAATGTTTATTTAATTAAAGTCACTTTTAATTAATTTCTTAAGGCATGGACTTTTGGTCAACTCGGGTCAAACCAAATAATTAAAATCCAATCCGGGAGTTACCCCATAAGCCTTTAAATTAATTTTGGCCCATTAGGCCCAATTAAATAATTAAGGTCCATTAAGTCATAATTGGACTTTATGGATGCGGTTTTAGGCCCAATTGGATCCAACCAAATTGGCTTAAACCTAACTTGGTACAACCAAGCCCAAAAGCCCAATTACAACCTAATAGGCCGAATTTCCAAAATAAGCCCAATTAATTAACTTATAGAAATTCCAAATTCCATAATTAATTAACCTAAGTGTAATACACAATTAATTATCCAATTAATATTTCTAAAACATCAATTAGCCTAATCAATCATGCACTTTAATATCAAATAGTGTCTAACACAATTTATCAAAATCAAACCCAATTTACATGCTTAAAGTCTTGGCAATTAGGGGTTTTTTAATCCGATTTGGTTTCAATCAAATTGAATCCACAATCATCATTTCCCAAATCAATTAAACTCATCTAATGAATCAAAATACAAAAACACAATGAATTTCATATCCAATTGAATTCGGCCAAGCCTACTTTAATTTGGGAAAATTGTTCCAAATCAAAATTCAATTCAACATTACCCACTTGTTTCAAGTCATCCAATGATCAAACAAACAAAAAATTCACCAAGATATTAGGGTCTCAATTTTCGGCCAACATAAGCAATTTGGGAAAATTGTTCCAAACTCATTTTCAACAAATTAATCCAATCAATCCTCAATTAAACATACTTTAAGCATTCTAAATCATCCAATTTCATCAAACATGCTCAAAATCAAGTTTACCCAAATTTGTCATGCCCAAAATTTGGGGAAAAATGGATCCAACCAAATTTCATGAAATTGATCATGCACAGCATCAATTCAACCTCATTCAAGCATACTATACTAAACAATTTAATCAATTGATGCTCAAATTGAGTTTACCCAATTTTGTCAACTTTGGCCTACACAAAAAATTGGGGAAATTTGTTCCAAACACAATTTCTTCAAATTGATCTAATCAATCATTAATTCCAACTCATTTAAGCATACTACAACAAACAATTTCATCAAAACATACCCAAATTCGTTTTACCCAATTTTAACCCTAACTTTTTCATGCTTGTTCAAAGCTCATGATACCATTGTTAAGTTCCTAATTAGGTCCCAAGAATCATCCAAAACAAGCATAAAATCGCATGAACACATCAAGGAATAATGGCGGAAACAGAAACTCACATTGATTGGTTTGAGATGCAAAGAACACAAGTCTTTTTCTTGCTTTGTTGAGCTCGGTTTTGACCATTTGGAGCTACTGTTGGGCGCACTTTTGGGCTGTAAAAAACCTCCATTTTCGGCCATTGAAGACCTCCATTAAAGCTCCAAGCTTTGAGATTCCAAGCTCACAAAATCACTTCCCTATCACCTTTGTATCAACCCATGAGTGTGTGCTAGCACTAGGTTTCTTTCATGCTTCTCAAGCCAACCAAAATTGGAGAAGAAGAGTGAAGAAATTGGCTCAAAGCCGAGAGAGGAGAGGAATAAAATGAAAATGGCGTGAAGCCATTGTCCAATGAGAGAGGACCGAATGTTTTTTATAAGAGAGAGAGAGAGAGAAAAAGTTACATATACTATTATTTATTTTCCAAAAATAAATAAACATATATATTAAACATTTTCCATATTCCAAAAAGTCAAAAAGCAACAATCAATCAATGCTTTTTACTTTTACCTATCACATCAAGTCACTTTATTAAAGTGACAACATATCATGTCGCATCACTCAAGTGACATGTGATTTGACAATTGATGCGACTAGCGATTTGACGCTTGATGTGACTTACGTGCCGCACTCGAATTCGAAATGCAAATGCGCTCGCAAACCACTCTCGGGCTCGGGTTCGCTAATTCCAAATTAACGAATTTTCCGTCGCGTCGTAATTAAATGATTGTGCCTAGTGAATTCACTATTCACGTCGCTAACGAATTAATTCTAAATTAATTCGTTTGCCCGAATTAAAATCCAATTTCAATTCCGCGTCGAAATCTAATTTCGATTAATATATCGAATATATTAATTTATCGATTAATTCCAAATTAATCGTTCTCTCTCTTTAACGATATTTTATCCGAGATAAAATATCTCCGTAATTAATCCCAGATTAATTTTCTCTCTCATCGAATTAATCCCAGATTAATTTTCTCTCTCTCTTCCAATTAATCCCAGATTAATTAAAGTGCGAGTCATACGTCATCGGTGAATCTTCAAGAACCGACCCATGAGATCTCCGGATATGTTGGCAGTAAATACGGTCGTCGGACTATCGAAACACGTAAGTACCTCGTACTACGTTTATACCGATTTACAAGACAAGGTTGGCTTCTAGCAAAGCGCCATGCCTGGCCAATTCTCCAGAAATATTCTTACAGGAATATATAGATCTGTATCAAGCGTAGTATACCATGTATTGTGCATATCGGTCCAGTATCGGATAGTCACGTGGTAGGGCTGGGGCTGGATAAGTGTCTGCCCCGTCCGAAACACATGTCGGATGTCTGGTAACATAGTCTCTATAATCGGATATTCATGACCTGGTCACAATATCCCGATTGGATGCACATCACTCAAGAGCACTAGTACTGTATCCTGCGTGACATCATCTCCACTATGACTGAAGTGATACTTCCGTCTCGACATCACACCCAATACACTACGACTCTCTGATAAACCCAGAAGTGGTGTACACAAAACGGGTTAAAGCCATGTACCACCAAGACCAAAGTCTATCGATTATCGTAAGTATTAGCGATGTAAGTCTCAGGTTAAGACTATAACACCTACCTGATTCGGCCTCCCATAGACACATAGTCATAATACCAATGGGATTCCGAGGGGTCAATCCAGAGCGAAGCTGTTTCCCGTACCATCGGTGAAACACAACCTCCTATCGCACTTGCATAAGTATCCTATACTTAAATATATGAGAACTATGCCGTTTTGCCCTCACAACGCGCACAAGTGCAATACTAGCTTATTCCGCATTATCGATGTCCAGTCTCGATAATACTACGACTAGGGATATTTAATGATTAATCCTTCGTGGACTGATACTGTCTCATATCATTCTCAGTCCAGGAACTAATCATATGGACCTCTCTTCATTTATACATCTAAGGTGATCTAATCACAAATGATGAGAGCGTAATTTCCTTGTCACATAGTTAATTTGTACAACAACACTATGATCTGTACAAATAGTGACGCTATGGGTCATATTATCCAACAGTCTGTTGAGTTCCATGTGGCACAGATGATTGCTGACATAGATGAGCTTTCTCAGATGGGGATAGTCCTCGAGGTTGAGACTACTATAGATTTGATCTTGCAGTCTCTCCCTGACACTTGGAGACAGTTCATCATAAACTATAATCTGATGAACACAGATGATACTCTTGGAAAGTTATTGTCTACTCTCAAAGAAGTTGAGAATGAGCTACTTAAGGGCAACAAGCGCGAGACGCACTTTACTTCGACATCTCAGACACCGAGGGCTGGACCTAAGGCGACTGGAGGTTGTAAAGAAGAAGAAGCATAAGAGAAAAGGAAATGCCAAATCATCAAAGGCTTCTGGGAAGCCTAAGGACAAATCTCAGGATATTTGCCTCCAGTGCGGCAAGCGGGGTCACTGGAAGCGTGACTGCCACGAGTACAAGGCGCTCTAAAATGAGATAAAGGCGGGCAAGGCACCGGCCTCAGGTATGTTTGTTATTGAAATAAACATGACTACTTCTAGTTTTAAAAATTGGATTTTTGATTCTGGTTGTGGTACTCATATATGTACTGATGTGCAAGATCTGCAGATTAGTAGGAGACTGGCTTCAGGGGAGATTGATCTGCGTGTTGGAAACGGGACACATGTTGCTGTTTTGGCCGTGTGCACTTTTGTTTTGGAACTGCCCTCGGGGTATGTACTTGAACTAAATGACTGTTATTATGTACCTAATTTGACTAGGAATATCATATCTGTATCTATGTTAACCCAATGTGGGTATACTTTTGTATTTCGAAACACTAGGTGTTACTTATATAAAAATGATGTAGAAATTTGCACTGCTGTTGTAAATAATGGTCTTTATATTTTGAATATAAATCTATCTCCAACATATAATATAACAAACAAAAGGCTCAAAATGAGTAACAAAGAGGAAACTTATATGTGAAATTGTCATCTGGGACACATAAATAAGACTCGCATATCCACACTTTCGAAGAGTGGGTACTTGGACGGATTTGATCCAAATTCATATGACATCTGCGAATTTTACTTATTAGGAAAATGCATGAATCACCTTTTAGCTGTAAAGGTGAACGTGCCACTGAACTGTTAGCCCTCGTTCATAGTAACGTATGTGGGCCCATGTTTAGCCAGGCTAGAGGTGGATACGAATACTTCGTAACCTTTACGGATGATGCATCACGTTATGGTTATGTGTATCTTATGAGACACAAGTCGAAAACTTTTGAGAATTCAAAGAGTTTCGACACGAAGTTGAAAAACAGACCGGCAAGAGTATAAAGACATTACGGTCGGACCGTGGTGGCGAATACTTGAGCAATGAGTTTCTAGATTACCTGAAAGAATATGGTATTCTTTCACAGTGGACTCCTCCTGGAACACCGATATTAAACGGTGTGTCCGAACGGAGAAATCGTACTTTGTTGGACATGGTAAGGTCTATGATGAGTCGCACTGAGCTACCTGTTTCCTTCTGGGGATATGCATTAAACAGTGCAATTCTTATTTTGAATAAGGTTCCGTCAAAGTCTGTTCAATAAACTCCGTATGAGTTATGGACAGGAAAGAAACCGGGTTTCTCATTCCTGAAGATTTGGGAATGCTGGGCATACGTCAAACGTTTGGAAGGTACCAAACTTGAGCCCAAATCGGATAAATGCCTATTTGTAGGATATCCTAGGGAAACCAAAGGATATTACTTCTATCACCCACAAGAGAACAAAGTATTTGTTGCTCTACATGCGGTGTTCCTTGAGAAGGAATTCCTAAATACAGTGGTTAGTGGGAGGAAAGTAGAACTCGATGAAAATCGGAGTGATACTATTCCTGGCATAGAATCCTCATGTAGATATTAATCTCATTGAGGATAATGAACCGGCTACGTATGAAGAAGCGATGCAAGATATCGATTCTGTTTTATGGTAAGAAGCCATGAAGTCCGAAATGGATTCCATATACACCAACCAAGTTTGGACACTAGTTGATGCACCAGAAGGCGTAAAGCTTATTGGATGCAAATGGGTCTTCAAGAAGAAGACCGACATGGATGGCAACGTACAAACGTACAAAACTAGGCTTGTAGCGAAGGGGTATCGTCAACGACATGGTGTCGATTACGATGAAACTCTCACCCGTTGCCATGATTAAATCCATTCGGATAATGCTTGATATTGCTGCATATTTCGATTACGAGATATGACAGATGGACGTTAAAATCGCTTTCCTTAACGGAAACCTTTTGGAGGATGTTTATATACAATAGCCTGACGATTTTATAATGCCTAGACTTGCAAACAAGGTTTGTAAGTTAAATCGGTCCATTTATGGACTGAAGCAAGCATCGCGGTCATGGAACCAATGTTTTGATGAGATCATAAAAGAATATGATTTCATTCAAAACGAAGATGATCCTTGTGTATACAAGAAGGTTAGTGGGAGAGCACTGACTTTTATTGTCCTTTATGTTGATGATGTATTGCTTATAAGCAATGACATTCTCATGCTAACGTCGGTGAAAGCTTGGCTTTCATTGAAATTCTACATGAAAGATCTGGGAGAAGCAACCTTTATTCTAGGAATAAAGATCTACCGGGATAGATCTAGAAAGCTGTTTGGACTCTCCCAGAGTACATATATTGACAAAGTATTGAAGAGATTCAACATGGATCAGTCCAAGAGGAGACTGTTGCTAGTGTCACATGGCGTCTATCTATCTAAGGACATGTGTCCTAAAACTCAAGATGAGAGAGACAACATGAGTCGGATACAGTTTCCCTCGGTATTCGGATCGATCATGTATGTCATGATATATACACGACCTGATGTCTCATATGCTTTGAGCATGTGTAGTCGCTATCAGGCCGATCCAGGTGAAGGTCACTGGATGGCGGTTAACAATATCCTAAAGTATCTTAGACGAACTAAGGATGCTTTCTTAATCTATGGAGATGGAAAACTTGAGGTAACTGGGTATACCGATACAAGTTTCCAAACCGACAAAGAAGACTGCAAGTCGTAATCCGGGTACATATTTTGTTTGAATAACGGAGCAGTGAGATGGAAATCTTCCAAGCAAGAAACTATTGTCGATTCAACAACAGAAGCGTAGTACATTGCTACAGCTGAAGCAGCAAAAGAGGTAGTTTGGATCCGAAAATTCCTAATGGGATTAGGAGTAGTTCCGTTAGCAGCTGAGCCCGTTCCATTGTATTGTGACAATAACGAAGCTATAGCGCAGGCTAAGGAACCGCGGTCTTATCAATGATCCAAGCATATTCTTTGACGTTTCCATCTGATATGTGAGATCATACATCGTGGCGATGTGAAGGTCGAGAAGGTCGCATCAGATGACAACATGGCAGATCCGCTGACGAAAGCGATTCCTCAGCAAAAGTTTGAGCGACATGTACATGGTTCAGGTATTATATGCTTGAGTGACTAGCTATAAGCTAAGTGGGAGATTGTTGGACAGTTATGACCCATAGCGTCACTGTTTGTAAAAGACATTGTGTTTTTATACAAAATTAACCATGTAGTAATGAAATTACCTTTTACCGTTTTGTAATTTATTTACTTTGATATATAAATGGTAAAAGTCCATATGATTAGTCCCGGATTGAGATGATATGAGATAGTATCAATCCATAAAGGTTTAAATATTAAATATCCCTAGTCGTAGTATTATCGAGACTGGACATCGATAATGCGGAATAGACTAGTATTGCACATGTGCGCGTTGTGAGGGCATAACGACATAGTTCTCATATATCTAAGTATTGGATACTTATGCAAGTGTGATAGGAGGTTGTGTTTTACCGATGGTACGGAAAACAGCCTCGCTCTGGATAGACCCCGCTGACTCCCATTGGTAGTATGTATATGTGTCTATGGGAGTCCGCATCAGGGTAGGTGTATTAGGTCTTAACCTGAGACTTGCATCGCTAGTACTTGCGACAATCGGTAAACTTTGGTTTTGGTCGTCCATGGCTTTAACAAGTTCTGTGTACGCCTCTGCTAGGTTTATTGGGAATCGTAGTGTATTGGATGTGATGTCAAGATGGAAGTATCACTTCAGACATATGGAGATGATGATCACGCAGGGATTCAGAACTGGTTCTCTATAGTGTTGCAACCATCGGGATAACATGACAATGTCATGATTATCCGATTCAAAGAAACTAGTTGCTTGATATATGATATGTGCTTCGTACGGGGCAGACACTATTCCAGCCCCAGGCCTTGCACGTGACATCAGATACTGGATTGCAATACATTATACTACGTCTGATAAAGATCGTATATTCCAGTAAGAATATTTCTGGAGAATTGGGTAGGCATGGCGCTTTGCTAGAAGCCAACCTTGTCTCGTAAATCGGTAAAAATATAGTACGAGTTACATACGTGTTTGGATAGTCCGAAGACCGTATTTACTGCCAACATATCTAGGGATCTCTTGGGTCACTTCCCGAATATTCACCAATGACGTATGATTCGAGCTAAATTAATCTGGGATTAATTGCGGAGAGACTTTATCTTGGATAAAGTACTATTTGAAGAGAGACAAAGATTAATTTGAAATTAATCGATAAAATAATATATTCGATATATTATTTGGAATTAGATTTCAATGCGGAATTAAAATTAGATTTTAATTTGGGCAAACGAGTTAATTTAGAATTAATTCGTTAGCGACGTGAATAGTGATTTTTCTAGGCATAATTATTCAATTAAATTCGATTTAATTACATCGCGATGGAAGTTCGTTAATTGGAATTAGCGAACCCGAGCCCGGGAGTGTTTGCGGGCCCACTTGCATTCGGAATCGAGTGGAGCCCACATGTCACATCAACCATCACATTACATGTCAACTTTATTCACTTTAGCTTGATGTGTTTAGGTGTGGTTGGTGTTGGTGTGTAAAACACTCCAAATGAAAGACATGTGTGACATATACCAACCAACTTTTGGTATATCTTTTATTATTGTTTTTGAAACAAAGAATAATTGATTTAGGAAATCAAATACACTTCTTCTTCTCTCTCCCCTCAAGGCCGAATGCAGTGAACTGTTTTGGGCTCTCCATTTTCTTTATTTCTTAGCTAAATTTGTGAAGAAAAAGTGTGAAATTTTTGTTGCAAAAATTCAGTAAAGGCTAACACTCTTCAAGGATCATCAAGAGGTGATATGGAAACCTATTCAAGGGCTTGGAAAATCAAAACAAAGCTTGGAGCATTGTTCATTATCTTGGCCGAATTCTTGGAGCATCTTGGAGCAAAATTTTGTTCATCAACTCATCCTTAATCCGTTCGTTGTAAGTATGATTCCGCCATATTTCTTCGTTATTCATTCATATTTCATTGTTCATTATGATCTTGGGAATAATCATAGAAACCAACAAGTAACTCTATTGAAAGTGAATGTAGAGGATAATTTTATCAACAATAATACTTTAATTCATATTTTATTTCATCTTCAGGGACCGGATTTTATTCATATTTTATCTAAAATTTGATTTTACTATTATTATTGTATATTTTACAATTCATACAAATTAGTGCTAATAATATAATATTATTTATTTAAGTTGTTTTTCATATTTATAATTATTTATAAAAATATTGTAATTTTACATTGTAAATAAATTATTTGTAGTTAATAATAATTTTATTATACATATATTTAAAAATTATAATTAATTAAAATAGCAGTGAATAAATAAATTTTAATTTTAATTAAAAAAGAATATTTTAACAAACTTACTAATAATATGATATTTAGTACAAAATGATAAGTTTGTTCATAAAAATTATATAATTTTATTTCCCCCTCAAATTCCTTATACAAACCAAATAATGAAATCAAATTACATCATCATTTCCTCTCTTCGCCCTCCTCTCCTCCTTTCCCTCTACTCTCCTCTCCTCTCCTCTCTCCTTTCCTTCCAATCAACATCACCTTCAAGCAGCTGTTAATGCCTTTATAGAGTTGTGCTGTGATCATCAAAAATATGTTGGATATCTCTGTAAAGTGACTTTGATGCTTAAGTAAGTTTAGGCAAAAAAAAAAAATATTTTGAGGGAAAAAAGAATAATAATAATAATAATAATAACAACGAGAAAATCTGCAAATATTTTATAGGAGAAAGTTGTTTTGGGGAATTAGATACAAGTAATGTCAGCTGGTTGCCTGACACTATTTATAGTAAATTTTTGGTGTTTTATATTTAATCTCTAGCTGTTTATAAGTTTAAGTTGTAATATGTTGCTAACTTGGTGGAGGACGCCGTACGAAACGTTGTTAGGCAAGTAATCACAAGTTGGTTTCATCTTTCAAATGAGTGAAAACCATCCAACTTTCCTCTTAATATGGAAAAAACACTAGTTTTAATTAGGATATTTATTTATTTGGACAAACTCGTAACAACCTCAAGTTATTAGAGAGATGGAGAGTGAAATGTGGGAAACAATACAATACTAGTAGTATAAATAAAAGAGGAGTTTTGTTAATTGTTTCATCATTAATTATTCTAAATACAATTAATAATGGAAACAATAATGTTCAAATTTATTTGTATCATTCATCTCTTGTTGGTTTGTGGTACGCAACCCTTCTTCCAAATCCTTTCGATGATCCTATAATTACTTTCCACAAAAAGTGAACAAGCTGAGAAACCATGGAATTGTGACAGAAATCGAAAGGGGGGATATTAAAACGCCATTCCCTGGAAAATGGGAGCTGGTGTCTCTTAATTCTGGAGTCTCAGCCATGCATGCAATTTTGCTTCCCAAAATTAACAAAGTCTTAATGTATGATGCCACTGTTTGGAAAATATCAAACGTCCCTTTGCCTAAAGAGAAGATGCCTTGCCGGGTTATTGACCCTGCAAGAAATGAAGTTGATTGTTGGGCACATTCTGTCCTGTTTGATATTGAAACAGCCCAGTTGAAACCACTCAAGGTATACCAAAATATGTCATTATCATTTTTCCGATATCAGTAGAAGAGTATATGTTCCACCCGAAATTGAAAAAATATATCATTTTCTTCTGAAATCTTACAGAAATTTGCCAATTTACTACCCTGAAAAAGTGAAAATTGTTCTCTTTTAAAACTTGGAGTAGAAAAATGATAAATTTATAATTTCCTTTGTAAACATATTTCAATAAGATAGGTATCATTTTAATTTGTTGCAGATTCAAACGGACACATGGTGCTCATCAGGAGGCCTGACTGTGGATGGACATTTAGTTGGGACCGGAGGTTTTCAAGGAGGAGCAAACACAGTGAGGTATCTATGGACATGTGATGCTTGCGACTGGAAAGAGTACCCAACAGCACTTGCAGAACCTAGATGGTATTCAACACAGGTGACTTTACCTGACGGTGGCTTTATTGTTGTGGGTGGCCGCGGTGCCTTTAGCTACGAATACATTCCACTAGAAGGACAAGCCAATAAGCAAGCCGTCTTCCTCCCTTTCCTCAAAGAAACACATGATCAGCTCCCGGGACATTTCGGAACCGAAAATTTCTATAGAATTGAGAACAATTTATACCCTTTTGTTTATCTGGTCCCAGATGGTAATCTCTTCATTTTTGCAAACAATCGTTCAATCTTGTTCGATTATAAAGCGAATAGAGTTGTCCGCGAGTTCCCAGTACTTCCTGGTGGTGCCCGTAATTATCCTGCGTCAGGAATGTCCGTTCTCCTCCCAATAAGACTACACGCAGGAGGACACCAGAATCAAATCCCTGCTGAGATCCTGGTTTGTGGCGGAGCTGCCTGGGATGCATATTTCTTCGCGGAGGACAAGAAACAACTTATGCCTGCATTGCAGGACTGCGGAAGGATCAGAATCACTCATCCGAATCCAATTTGGAAGAGGGAAATAATGCCATCGCGTCGCGTAATGGGCGATTCCACAATCCTTCCTACTGGCGATGTGCTATTGATTAATGGTGCACAAAATGGTACATCAGCCTGGAATGATGCAGACGTGCCAAATTTAGCCCCCGCGTTGTATAGGACTAGAGAAAAGCTACGTCATAGGTTTCAGGAATTAGCCCCGACAGCCATTCCTAGAATGTATCATTCATCATCAGTGCTGCTTCCTGACGGCAAAGTCCTTATAGCAGGAAGTAATACAAATGATGGTTACAGGTATGACGTCAAGTACCCAACAGAGCTCAGAGTCGAGAAATTCTCACCTCCTTATTTGGATCCGGCATTAGCTCATCTTAGGCCGGAGATTGTGTTGGATAAATCAGACTCTGTGGTTGGATATGGCCAGAGGATTTCGGTGCAAGTTATATCAACTGAGGTGATCAAGCAGAGTGATGTTCGGATAACAATGTATGCTCCATCATTTACAACACATGGGATCTCTATGAATCAAAGGCTGGTTATCTTAGGATTGCTCGAAGTCATAAACAACGTTGCTCCTGGCCAGCATAGGATTGTAGCTGAGGCTCCGCCGTCCGCCGTAATTGCTCCGCCGGGGTATTATCTTCTCTTTGTCGTTTACAAAGGAATTCCCAGCCGAGGAATTTGGTTTCAGATTAAGTAAAAAAAGCTGAATCAAGAAGCTGCAACTACTGTGAGGATCAATTAAGTTTAGCCTACTCTAACTAACTATCAAATCCGCCCCTGCTTTTTTATGTTATTCAGAGTTACATGGAGCCAAGGTTCAAGCGGTGAACTAGTTTCAACTCTTGGAGTTTGTGTTCAAGATGAAAATTTCTTCATTATTTGTTTGTTTTACTTTCAACTCTCTCTACTGCTAGTATTTCTTTCTTATATATACTCAATAAAATTTTCTTTTATCTTGCTAATGACTTCTTTTAAGTGCTAATTGCAAAGTAGATAAGGATTTTATATATATATATATATATATATATAGAGAGAGAGAGAATTAATTGAAGGAATTTGTGTTACTTTAATCTTTATATAATATACTTTACTCTTATAACTTAACTCACATTATTTAGGGATAAATTTTTTATCATAATCTCTATATAAAAATAGAGAGCAAATATTGTAAGTTTATTCATTCATATCTAATAAAAAGTTACAACTTATTTATAAACTACTCTATTCTTTATTATTTTTTCTCTTCTTTTATAACATGTTATCAGCACGAGCTGTTTCTGTCTAAATTTTTTCACACACAATGAACAATCAAACCAAAGACGTCATATGTTCTAATTTATTTATATTGAAATTTTACAATATAAATAAATTAGAACATTAAAGTTCTGAATTTTAATTTTAAATAAACAAGTCATGGTTCTAATTCATTATATTATATTTTTATTGTTATTAGTTTAATACCTAAATATTTTTATAAGTATTGTTGACGGCGGATTTTGGTCTCGGGGTAATATGGGAATATTACCTCCGAGGTAATCCTCCTTCAACGGTGAATTTGTTTGGTTATGGGGGAAACCAAAAGCAAACTTAGCGAAAAGACAGAAAATACGCCAATCGACAAGGAGATTTAACGTGGTTCGGCGGATTTGGATCCGACATACGTCCACGGACACAAACTGGATGATACTTTTATTACTGAAACTTGCGTCTCTTGTGTTTACGAGTCTCTCAACAATGATTTTTTGATGATCTTGATTCTGATCTTGATCTTGATGCTCATGTTCCTTCCCCTTATGCATACTCTACCCTCCTATTTATAATGGTGAAGAAATCAGATTCCTACTTGTACAAGAATTCCCAGTTTAATATGATTTTCTTTTCCTACAAGGTTTCCTAGTTGAAACAATTCCCTTTTCCCATAAGGATTCCTAATCAAAACTATCTTTACTCTCTTTATCCTATTAGGATGTTGACTTATCAATTTTACCCCATGGAAGTAGGATAATTAAATATCTTATCCTGTAGGAATAAGATTTCTTATCTTCTGGAGCACGTCTTGCCTGGTGGTCGGTCTTCATGAGGTCGGTCATGATGGTTTCTTCGAGCTGAGAATGCTTCTGCCGATCTGATTAATGCCCGGTCGCTGATCCAAAGTGGTCGGTTATTGATGAAAGTGCTCGGTCTCTTACTGTTTATAATACTCATGTGACCGGGTCGGCATTTAATGACTTTGATCAAGAAGGGAATTACCCTTTTGTCCCTACCGTGCTGCTTTAAATTATATAGTGCCTAAAAACACCATCAACACCTATCCCCTAGTTCTCGGTAACAACGAGTTTGCGAGTTGATGCCGGGAACTATAAAAAAAGATGGTGTGCCGATGAATCCGTCGGTGGTCACTCCAGGAGCCGCATAGAAAAATGCCTTGGCCGCAAATCTGGTCCTTCCTGCCACCTTCATGTGCTAGTCAACGAGGATCCCGATATCTACCAGTGGAGAAAATGCTTTGCCTTTATGCTGATGACGATCGACCCGGTGGGACGTAGCCCGCCCCGAGCTGAGAAGAACATTTGGCTCCGGGGAATGTCACATCCCCAGTCCAAAGAAGCTGACTCGGTGGGAACGTAACCCGACCCCGAGCTGAAACAAACACTTGGCTCTGGGGGAATGTTACATCCTCAGTCCAAAGAAGCTGACTCGGTGGGACGTAACCCGACCCCGAGCTGAAACAAACACTTGGCTCTGGGGGAATGTTACATCCTCAGTCCAAAGAAGCTGACTCGGTGGGACGTAACCCGACCCCAAGCTGAAAACATCGACCTCGGCGGTACAAGAGCAGACCCGAGCCGATTAACCGAGAGGCCTCGGCGGAACGAATCCAGCCCCGAGCCGATTAACCGAGAGGCCTCGCGGAACGAATCCAGCCCCGAGCCGATTAACCAAGTGGCCTCGGCGGAACGAATCCAGCCCCGAGCCGATTAACCGAGAGGCCTCGGCGGAACGAATCCAGCCCCGAGCCGATAACCAAGAGGCCTCGGCGGAACGAATCCAGCCCCGAGCCGATTAACCAAGAGGCCTCGGCGGAACGAATCCAGCCCCGAGCCGATCAACCAAGTGGCCTCGGCGGAACGAATCCAGCCCCGAGCCGATCAACCAAGTGGCCTCGGCGGAACGAATCCAGCCCCGAGCCGAATACTCCTTGGGACTTATTCAGAAGGGAAATGAATCAACCTTTGAAGCCCTACTGAATCTGGCATGGGCGTCCCCTTGCCAGACCAGTGAAAAACAAAAAACAAATAAATAAAATCAAAAGGTGGGGGTGACTTAGCACTTGTCCCAAAGCAAAATGTTAAAATGTAAATAACAGCACGGATGTCTCAGAACAGCGTCCCGTCTGAGGCCTCCAAAACACAATTCTGAATCTTTCAATTTAGCGTCCTGGCGAACCAGGATTTGGATCAGGTGAGCGTTTTGAATGGTAAGGGCACTTCCTCTGTACGTCATGTCACTATGGAGCCTGCGTTTTGCACGAGGTCTCCTCCTTACCGCGCTGGAGCAGGCGCACGCTACGGGGGCATAACGCCTCCCCGTGCTGCGCCTCTCTCAGATCCAAATGATGAATGGATCAAAGAGTGTCCGGGATACTAAGGGCATATTCCTCCTTAGGTCCGGTGTCACTGGAGCAAGCAATCGTCACGGGGCATCGTCTCTCCCCGTGCTATGCTTTCCCACGGATCCATTACATCGAGTGGCCTCGGCGGAACAAAATCCAGCCCCGAGCCGAATAATCAAGTGGTCTCGGCGGAACGAAATCCAGCCCCGAACCGAAAGAAAGATGGCTCTGGGGGAAGGTCTCATCCCCATACCAGAAGAGCATGACTCGGTGGGACTAAAACCCGACCCCGAGCTGAGAGAGATGGCTCTGGGGGAATGTCTCATCCCCAGACCAGAAGAGCATGACTCGGTGGGACTAAAACCCGACCCCGAGCTGAGAGAGATGGCTCTGGGGGAATGTCCCATCCCCAGACCAGAAGGGCATGACTCGGTGGGACTAAAACCCGACCCCGAGCTGAGAGAGATAGCTCTGGGGGAATGTCTCATCCCCAGACCAGAAGGGCATGACTCGGTGGGACTAAAACCCGACCCCGAGCTGTGTAATCTTGTGGCTTCGGCGGAACGTAATCCAGCCCCGAGCCGTAAGAAAACATCGGTCTCGGCGGTACAAGAGCAGACCCGAGCCGGAAATAAATATCAAAACCATTGTGCGGGTCATAACAAACAGGCATAATCAAATGTCAGCTTAAGACAAAAGATGTTTTACTTACATTTTTTGGATTTCGTTGCCCTTTTTCCTTCCGTTATTTCGCTTTTCCTCCGACTGGTTCCTGCTTCAAGTTTCTCGTTGTTTATCCCTTCCATTCTCTTCAGTCGGTCCATCATGGATTTTTAGAAAGGCTTGATTTTCCTCACTGTCTCTTCTCATGCTTTCTTCTATCTTCTCCGTCCAATTCGTAGTTGAACTCCCTGGTGACTGGTGATTTCCGCCTTCTGCCATTGTCTTATCACGTGAACTGCTTTTTGTTAGTTCCCCACAGACGGCGCCAACTGTCGATTGGCGTATTATCCGTCTTCTGCTAAGTTTGCTTTTGGTTTCCCCCATAACCAAACAAATTCACTATTGAGGGAGGATTACCTCGGGAGTAATATTCCCATATTACCCTGAGATCAAAATCCGCCGTCAACAAGTATGTTTTGTGATTGTCATTAAATTGGATCATCCATATCAGAAAATAAGTATTATGTTCTTATCTCGAATTTACTTTTATTTTATTTAATTTAATTTTTTCATGATTATAACAAGATATAAGAGGTAAATTAGAACATGAAGTTCTAAACTCATTGATCTTTAAAATATAACCTAAAGTTCTAAATCTATAAAACAATTATAGAACTCAAGTTCTAAATTTACGCTATAATTAAATAACCTAAAATTCTATTCTCACCAATTAAAATTTAGATCAGAACCTGAAGTTTTAAATCTAATATAAAACCTGAAATTCTGGATCTATGATATCATATTTATGAACTTGAAGTTCTAATATATGCATGATATTTTTTCCATCGAATTACTATTGTACGAGATATTTATTATTATGATACTTATCTTTCTTTTTCTATTTACAATAAAATTTGAAAATATCAAGTATTATAAACTTATAAATTCCTGCACTCGAAATTTTCAGAAGAAACTGTAACAACTGGTAGTTTTTACTACCGTATACAACTATACTATTACGAAAGGGATAAAGGTAGATAGAATAAAATTATATTGAGACTCATATATACTCATGAGATGACTGGGGACAATCAGTAAAATCCTCGAAGTCCTGGGACGAGACTGTACAGTGTTTTCATTGGATAGCTCGTCGTATTTAGGGCATAACATTTTCATATGAACTCCGATTTTTATGAATTTTATGTCGTCGAAAAGCTGAGATCGAGACCTACAACTTCCACGTTTAATATTTTTCCAAATTCAGACCATAAGTGGGTCAAAAAGGTAAGTCAAAATCCTAATAAATAGTACTTTCGGACCCAATGTAAAAATCTCAAACTTTCTCCAACTTCCACACTCTTCTCAAACTTCCCAAATATCATACCCCCCCCCCACAACTATATTAGAGCACACTATTCACAAATACCAAAAAAATTAGAAACAATTAGAAAGAAGAAATGAAGAAGCCGGGAGAAAGAAAGAGGAAGAAGTAGAAGAGTATGAAATAAAAGGAAAAGAGAAAAGAAAGGAGAAGATAAGTATCAAATGGAGAGTTAGAGAGTGAAGAAACCAAGAAGAAAAAGGTAAGAATTCATGACCTAAATTTTAGTTTGTTAAATTTTTGAAATTTGAAGATAAATTAGAGACAAAGGCATGTTATGGGTTGCATATTGATGGTCTATATGTAAATAAATGAGTTATGGAGTTAAGTATTTGAATGTGAAAAAATTAAAGTTTGATTTAAGAATGATAGAATTGGGAATAAGTGAGTGGTTAATAATGATAAATTGATAGTTTATAATGTGTGAAATTGATGTGATTTGTTGAATTGTGTCTTGGAAGTGGTATGGAAGAATTAAGAACGTTTTTGGATGAAAAACGCATGAGGAATAGAAATTCAGAAACCTGGGAATCAGGTCTGCGTCGCGATGCAGGAAGAAGCTCGCGTCGTGACGCGTGCTGTAATTCAGGGAAGCTTCTAGATGATGCGTATCGCGACAAACAAGACCTTTGCATCGCGATGGGAAGACAAAAATTCCACCAAATTCATTTTAAACCATTCCAGTTCCACCCTAGCGTGTTAGAGGCCGCCCTATGGGTTTCGTATCAGTCTGTATTGCACGGTATATCATGATATAAGTATATAAATGGACAAATTTAGTTTGATGTGGAATATATTCCCCAGCCTAGTCTAAATAAGGTTGTAAATTTTAGATTATCGCAAGAACTTGAAATTTCCTCAGCAAGCGAATGCCAGCCAGACTCCAAAACAGTGAGTGGACACTTTCTCTTTTACTTATTTTTCATTTCGTATTTTCTTATAAAACTTACTTTTCTGCAATTAGGGCGTTAGCCAAGATAGTTTTCATATCATTTATGATTTAGCATGTTTTGAGAAATGTTTAGAAAAAGGAAGTTTTCAGCATGATTTTATGTTTTTCGGGGCATGAGGGAAAAAATCACCCACAGTATGCAACTTGATACAGTTTGGAATTAACGGACATAGGACATGTGCACATATAGAGGACTGAGGGGACGACGATACGTAACACCCTCAGATCCTAGAGCAAAGCTAGAGGGATGACGATACATAACGCCCCTAGACCCTAATTTCAGAGCTTGGGTGGTAGCATAGATCCGCACCCCCAGTTCTAGTTTATGGCATAGGGGACGATGATACATAACGCCCCAAGACCATCAGTTTCAGAGACAGTAGTGGCATGCTTTAGAGGACTACGATACGTAACGCCCCAAAGTCATAGATTTGCATTGCTGGCTACAGTTAGGTGTATAAGGGGAGGACGATACGTAACGCCCTCATACATCAAGGTTTTTTAGATACAAAGCAGCGCAGTTATCAGATTTTCAGAAATCCAGTTTTCAGAAAACAGATTTTAGAAACATCTTTCAAAAACCAGAATTTCAAAAGTAGATTTTAGAAAAAAAAAAAGTTTTATTAAAGAGATTTCAGACGGAGATTTCAGAAAAGAGATTTCATAAGAAGTGATTTTCTGAAACTTTAGTTTTAAAAATCTAATATTTTGATTTTCAGTATTTCAGTTTTCTTGTCCACTCACTTAGATCGAATAGCGATCTAACCACCCCCCACTTCCAGTTTTCTTTGGTTGCCAGTTTTCTCCGAGGACGAGTACGGGAGGACGGATACTGATGTATTCACTAGAGTTTGGAGTCCACCAGTTCAGAGTCAAAGAGCATAAGAGTCCAGTCAGAGTTAAAGTAGAGTTGCATACATACATTAGTGTTGTATAAGTTGTTATAAGTATCCATTGAAGCGCTGTAAAAAGAAGCATATTTGAGTACACAGTTATGAGTAATAAAATTATTTTATGTTGTTGAGTTGGGCTATGGTCCATGTGCATGACTTTGCATTTAGAAATTTTAGTAGTAAAAAATATAGTCGAGAAGTCAGAGACTTATGGGGTTAGTACTGTTATCCCTTTCCGGTAACATTTTCCAGATTCGAGGATGTTCCAAAAACTATCTCTCATGGGTTTTGGATACCAAAATAAACCAACAAGCTATGATTTTCCTGTAGGATAAGTCAACTGTTTTGATTTTCCTTCGCTATCATCTGCCCGAGAGCCTAAAAGCTCAATACATGATAGTAAAAGATACACTGAACCTAGTGAATAACCAGTGTAACATCCCCGATCTGTGAGGTGCTACCGGTAGATAATAGGTCGTACTATCCCTATGACCCTCTGACTTTAACACTATAAACATAAACTAATATTCTCATTTCTCTTAATTAAATGTCTTAAGTGTGGGATCGAAGCACAAACTTCACACAAACTCACATCAATGACTATGAACTCAATTACATTTACTTTATAATGACTATCACAAACAATGACTACTACACATCTTTTACTTGAACTGACTGGACTCACACTCTCTCTTGCTTGGTCTAGTGGACTCCAACCCTAGTGACTGCATTAGTATATGTCCTCCCGATCTTGTCCTCCGAGAATACCTGCAAGAACTGAAAAATGAGGTGGGGAGTTAGATCACTGTACGATTTAAGTGAGTGAATGAAAAACTAAAATACTGTTATAAAAATATTTGATTCTAAAACCAAAGTTCAAGAAATAGTTTTATAACCAAAAACTCTTTTTCTATCTGAAATCTCTGAGCTTCTTTCTAAAAACTTATCTTTCTGAAAATCTGCTTTTGAAATTCTGGTTTTCTGAAAACTGTGTCTAAAATGTGCTCTCGGAAAACTATTTTCTGAAAACCCAATAACTGAAAACTAGTCTGTCGTTGAAAAACTTGACGTATAGGGGCGTTACGTATCGCCACCCCCTATACGCCTAACTAGAGCCAGCAGTGCAAATCCATAGGGCGTTACGTATCATCGGCCCCCAAAGCATGCCACTACTATCTCTGAAACTGGTGGTCTTGAGGCGTTACATATCACCTTCCCCCAAGCCACTGAACTAGAACTGGGGGTACGAATCTATACTACCCTCCAAGCTTTGAAACTAAGATCTATGGGTGTTACGTATCGTCGTCCCCATAACTTTGAACTAAGATCTGGGGCGTTACATATCGTCGTCCTCCCAGTCCTCTACATGTGCATATGTTCTCTGTCCGTCAATTCCATGTCTGTACAAGTTACATTTTGAGGTGGGTTTTTCCTTCATGCCTCAAAAATCATAAAACTCATGCTTGAATCTCAAAACTATAGAAAATATTTTCTGAAAAAATTATTTTCTCAAATGTAACTTTACATTAAATAATTGTAATGGAAATCGTCTAACACCTTATAGCGTAAAAATATAAGTCTGAAACAAAAAATAACAAAATAAAAGTCAATTTAAAAGAAGAGTTTCCACTCACAGTTAGGAAATTTGGCTGACATTACTCGCTTGCTGAGGAAACTCTAGTTCCTATGATGATCTACATTTGGATAACTATATTAGTAATGGACTAAGAAATGCACTTCGAAATTACTCTAAAATTTGCTTATTCTAGTAAGCATTATCGCTCTGAGGGTATCGTACTCTTAACATGATGTAACATATACCTACGAGTCGATACGAGACTCCTAGGGTAGCCTCTAACGTGCTCAGGTAAAACTGGGATGGCTTAAAACTGATTTGGGTAATATTTTAGCCAGAAATGTGCCCACACTTTTGTCGTGGCATCACGACAAAAGTTCCTTACGCGTAGCCACGTGTGCAAACCAGAAATAAATCCTCAAAAAATACTTAGAACGCGTCGTGACGCACGGTGATTTGCGTCACGATGCATAACCAATTTCAGGCTTGAAACCAACTTCTTCATGTCCTCATGCCCCAAACGCACCTCCCTTCTTCCATAATTCAACTTTTATACAACTATCTATATTCACCCATCATAAAAATAATCATAGAAAACTTTAAATTTCTTAAATCTAAAAACCCATAATTAACTTAATATCTCAAATTTTGATTCCTACACAACACCATTTATATTCTTACTTATTAACCATTTAATCATCATCACACCCAAATCACCACACATTAAAATCATCAAAACATCAATACTCAATACACAATAATTTGGGCCAAAAGGATCTTACCTATGCTTTGTGAAATTCCTTATCTTTCAAAGTTCCAAGGATGTCATATCTTCTTGTCTTTTTTTTTTTCTCTTTCCTTTCTTCTTTTCTTCTCTCCCTTTTATTCTTTCTCTTATCTTCCTCTTCTTCTTCTCATTCTTCAGTCTTCTTTCACGTTTTCCACTCATTTTTTGTTTCAAATTTATGAATTTTTGAATAGTAAACCCCTTATATAGTTGGCCTTTTAAAAAAAAGAACAGTGTAGAAATTTATGGATTTTACTAGAAGCCCAAGGGTACTATTCATCTGAATTTTTTGATCTGCATTGTTAGCCCATTTCCGGTTTGAATTTGGAAACAAATTCAACGCGAAGGTTGTAAATCTCGATCTCAGCTTTCCGAAGATATAATATATATATATATATATATATATATCGGAGTTTGTATAAGAAAGTTACGGCCCAAATACCATGGGCTTTTGGGAGTGGAACATCGCAGATTTTCGCAGTGAAGTTTCGAAGAATCTGCCGTTTATCCCCAAAGTCGTTCCATGAATGTATAAATATAAATACTTGGACATAATTTATATTACGTAACACTCGCTCCGTGATGTAACAGTCTTACTGTGCAATAGTGGTAGAAATTACCGGTCATTACAATTCTCCCCTCTTAATAGGATTCGGCCTCGAATCATCTTTAAACTTGGGCTCTTATCATAAATCTTGGGATTTGTGGGATTTTTACAAACGACTAGCTTTAACTGACTATACACCCATCTCATTTTCATCCACTATGTTATATTACCTCTCGACAATTCTGTACGTTATCATTCTGAACGTAGAATTCTATTATTTGGAAATCGTAACTAGATTTGTACACTAATGGTTTGTACGAACGTTTACCATGCATCATACATGTGGCCATACTTGGGTAAACTGTTTCAGAATTCATGGCTTCAGTGATTATTCTTTAAGTTTTTTACTAACAGGTACTTCATTGTTCTTGTTTCACACGATATTAGCTGAGTATTCTTGTCGTTACTAGTAACGCTTGCCTTCAACACCTTATAGGAGCAAAGCGGGTTTACCGCTATGCCTATGATGCTCGGTGACCACGACACTGTTGGGCTCGCAGCCCATAGAGAGTACGGATTAGCCTGCGGGGGACTAAATCGGAGAATAAATGAGTCGCCACCCAGTGTGAACTGGGAAAGAGTTAAGGCCACACTCACCCCTCACAGGGAGAACCTCAAATCGTTGGGTTCGGAATGGTCCCTTACTTATTCCAATATAATGGACGGGTTCATACAATGGTATAGCCAATGACATATGACATATGATTCGAACATAATTAATCTAGGATTAATTGCGGAGAGATATTATCTAGGATAAAATACTATTTGAAGAGAGAGAAAGATTAATTTGAAATTAATCGATAAAATAATATATTCGATATATTAAATGAACTTAGATTTCATGACGGAATTAAAATTGGATTTTAATTGGGCGAACGAATTAATTTAGAATTAATTCGCGAAGCGACGTGAAAAATTCGTTAATTCGGAATTAGCGAACCCGAGTCCGAGAGTGTTTACGGGCCCACTCGGATTTTGAATTCAAGTGGGGCCCATATGTCATATCACATGTCACATCACCTAGTCATTTTAATCAACTTTATGTTTATGGAATTTGGTGGGTGGTTATAAACTTGATTTACACTCCAAATGATAGCTTGAATGACATATACCAAATGTTTGGTATATCATTTGATTTTTGAATATCAAATGAACAAGTCAACAAAACAACTTCATCACTCTCTCTCTCCCTCACGGCATTGCTCCATTTTCTCTCTAAAATTTGGCTTGGACGAATTCAAGAAGAGAAAGAAGAAAAATTATGGCAATTTTTCTAAGTGCTGACACACCAAAGGAATCATATCAAGGTGTTAATCACTTAAAGCTTGGAGCTTGGAGATCAACTTCAAAGAGAAGCTTTGAGCATTTCAAAGAGGAAAAATTCTTGTTATCAACGCATCCTATATCCAATAAATATGAGTATATTTCTGTTATACTTCTTCTTGTATTCACATGATTTTATGCTTGAATGATCTTGGGAACACCTTAAAACCCAACACTTCACCTGGATAGGCCTGATAGTGACTACACATGCTCAAAGCATAGGAGTCATCAGGTCACGTATAAATAATGGCATACATGATCGATCCGACTATCGAGGCGAACGGGATTCGACTCATGTTGTCTTTCTCATCTTATGTTTTAGTACACATGTCCTTAGATAGAGTGACTCCATGTGACATTGACAACTGTCCCTTCTTGGACTGATCCATTTTGAATCTCTTCAACACTTTGTCAATGTACGTGCTCTGGGAGAGTCCAAGCAGCTTTATAGATCTATCCCGGTAGATCTTTATTCCTAGAATAAAGGCCGCTTCTCTCATATCCTTCATGGAGAATTTTAATGAAAGTCAAGCTTTCATCGATTGTAGCATGGGAATGTCATTGCCAATAAGCAATACATCATCAATGTAAAGGACAATGAATGTCAGTGCACTCCCACTAACCTTCTTATATACACAGGGATCATCCTCATTTTGAACGAAATCATATTCTTTTATGATCTCATCAAAACGTTGGTTCCAAGAACGCGATGCTTGCTTCAATCCATAAATGGATCGATTTAACTTACAAACCTTGTTTGTAAGTCTTGGTACGATAAAACCGTCAGGCTGTTGCATATAAACATCCTCCAAAAGATTTCCGTTAAGGAATGCGATTTTGACGTCCATCTGCCATATCTCGTAATCGAAATATGCAGCAATTGCAAGCACAATCTGAATGGATTTAATCATGGCAACATGTGAAAAAATTTCGTCATAATCGGCACCATATCGTTGACGATACCCTTTTGCTACAAGCCTAGCTTTGTATGTTTATATGTTGCCATCCATGTCGGTCTTCTTCTTGAAGATCCATTTGCAACCAAAAGGCTTTACGCATTCGGGTGCATCAACCAGTGTCCAAACTTGGTTGGTGTACATGGAATCCATTTTGGACTTCATGGCCTCTTGCCATAAAGCGGAGTCGATATCTTATATCGTTTCCTCATACGTAGCCGGTTCGTCTTCCTCAATAAGATTTATATCCACATGAGGTGAGATCAGAAACCCATACCTCGCATGTTGTTTCCTGACTCTCTTCGACCTATACGGTTCTTGTGCATTCGAAGATTACGGTACAGTCTAATCCCTGATGAACTGTTCATGTTCCGTTAAGGATTTCGTGCTAGGAACATTATCACTCCGATTTTCATCGAGTTTTACTTTCCTCCCACTTTCCACTGCTTTTAGGAATTCCTTTTCGAGGAAAACCGCATGTAGAGCAACAAATACCTTATTCTTTTGTGGGTTGTAGAAGTAATATCCTTTGGTTTCCCTAGGATAACCTACAACTAGGCATTTATCTGATTTGGGTTCAAGTTTGGTACTTTCCAAATGTTTAACATATGTTCAGCATCTCCAAATCTTTAGGAATGAGAGATTCGGTTTCTTTCCTGTCCATATTTCATATGGAGTCTGTTGAACCAACTTTGACGGAACCTTATTCAATACATATCCCCAGAAGGAAATAGGTAGCTCTGTGGGACTCATCATAGACCTTACCATGTCCAACAAAGTTCGATTTCTCCATTCGGACACACCGTTTAATTGAGGTGTTCCGGGAGGAGTCCACTATGAAAGAATACCATGTTATTTCAAGTAATCAAGAAACTTATTGCTTAAGTATTCGCCTCCATAGTCCGACCGTAATGTCTTAATATTTTTACCGGTCTGTTTTTCTACTTCGTGTTGAAACTCTTTGAATTGCTCAAAGGTTTTCGACTTGTGTCTCATAAGATACACATAACAAAACGCGATACATCATCCATAAAGGTTACGAAGTATTCATATCCACCTCTAGCCTGGCTAGACATGGGACCACATACGTCACTATGAACGAGGGCTAACAGTTCAGCGGTACGTGCACCTTTACCGCTAAAAGGTGTTTTAGGCATTTTGCTCAATAAACAAGATTCGCAGACGTCATATGAATTTGGATCAAATCCATCCAAGTACTCACTCTTCAAAAGTGTAGATATGCGAGTCTTGTTAATGTGTCCCAGAGGACAATGCCACATATAAGTTTCATATTTGTTACTTAATTTAAGCTTTTTGTTTGTTACATTATATGTTTGAGATTGATTTATATTCAAAATATAAAGACCATTATTTACATCAGAACTGCAATTCTCCATATCATTTTTATACATAAAACACCCAATGTTTCTAAATACAAAAATATGCCCACATTGGGCTAATAAAGATATATATATTATATTCCTAGTCAAACTAGGTACAAAATAACAGTCTGAAAGTCTAAGTACATGCCTTGAGGGCAGTTGCAAAACATAAGTCCCAACGGCCAAAATGGCGACTTGTGTCCCATTTCCAACGCGTAGATCAATCTCTCCTGAAGCCAGTCTCCTGCTAATCTGTAGATCCTGCACATCAGTATATATATGAGTACCACAACCAGAATCAAAAATCCAATTTTTAAAACTAGAAGTAGACATTTTTATTTATATAACAAACATACATGAAGTTGGTGCCTTGCCCACTTTGATTTCCTTCATGTACGCCTTGTACTCGCGGCAGTCACGCTTCCAGAGACCCCGCTTACCGCACTGCAGGCATACATCTTGGGATTTGTCATTTGCCTTCCCAGAATGCTTTGATGATTTGGCCTTGCCCTTATTCTTCTTCTTAACACCTCCAGTCGCATTGGGCCAAGCCCTCGAAGACTGAGATGTTGAAACGAAGTGTGCCTCGCACTTTTTGCCCTTCATTAGCTCTTTCTCTGCTTCTTTAAGCATAGCCATCAACTCTCCAAGAGTATCTTCTTGGTTCAATATGTTGTAGTTCATGATAAACCCGCTCCAGCTAACGGGCAGAGACTGTAAGATCAAATCTATGGAAGTCTCAGTCTCGAAGACTATGCCTAGATGTCCCAACTGTTCGATGTCAACAATCATCTGTGACACATGGTGCACAATAGATGTACCCTCTGACATGCGAGCGCGAAAGAGCTTCTTCTGCAATTCATACTTCTGGCGACCTAAGGTTAGATCGGTGAAGGTCCTTCAATTTCAACATCATACTATAGGGATACATTCCTTGTTCTGACACGAAATTGAGGGGTCATCGCAGCGAGCATGACAGATTGAGCAGTTGAGCTGTCATTTCTATGAGTCTTCCAAAGTTCAAGCTCAAACAGCTGCTCATTTCCGGGGTTAGGCCCAAGAGGTCTCTCTATAGTGTAGAGTAACTTCTCGGCCCCCAGGACTATCCTGGGGTTCATATCCCAGTCTGAAAAGTTCGAACCATTGAAGACATTTTCGCCCATGACGATGTCCCTAACATTCAACTTTCCGGCCATCTTAATTGCAATAGTCAAACTATTCAATTAACGATGTATGGGTACAGTCTAACTGTTACAAGAAAAATAATAAAATATTAGTCCAACTAATAAATATGTATAATTGACGAAATAATTTGAAAGTGCGTAAAGCCAAGTATTTGAACGAAATTTCAAATTCAATGCTGGTCCTCCACTATTTTTCGGTGAGCCTCTAACCCTCTGTTGAGTACTCGGGAAACCTAGTTTCCTAGTGGGCTAGGATCCAGTTAAATAACACACAACCTTACTTTGGCCAACAAGTTTTATGATATTTAACTAGGTAGATCTCTAAGATCAATTGGATCTCATCCAATTCCTAGATCCGGTAGGTGGACCTCCAAATCTGAAACATATATACAATATATATGCCAATATATCAAATATATTTTCCTAACCTTTTCCTCTGAATCAACTAAGACTTGGCTTTGGCATAACAAGCTTAATGGTTCCAGTTAAGCGGGACCCATTGACGTTGAAAAGCTTCGTAATCGATGTCGATGGACAAGAAGTTATCTTGACTTTGGCCAACAAATCACAACTTGGACAAGACATACGATATGGAACAAAGCCTTCATGATTCAAACACATCCGCGATGGACAAAGATCTTGACTTTGGCCAACAAACCAATGCCAATCTTGGATCTTGAGAATGAATCACTCAATGGAATGAAAATGTTTAATATTTATTGAGGGTATTACGCGTAATTGGCAACCAATTAATTATCTTTGATTAGGTCTCATCATGAGCATGCATTCTAAAAGCATAATAAGGCGCGATAAATAAATTAATAATGATATACGGATGGATATCTCACAAATTATTCCTAGAACAAATCACTCCATTTCCTCTCCCCGGCTAGCACTATTCTAACTTCTACCCAATTACATAATACATCAAAGAAACCTCATTAACATTGAGGGGAATTGGTGAAAAGTGAATTACAAAGAATCGAGAGATAAAGGCTAGACACGCAAGTCCAATTTAATAAATTTTAAATTTATTGCAATAATTTCCAAAATTGCCCTCACCCATCTAATATCCATCCGATATACATTATTCATACAGCACATCCATGTATTCACACAAAACATGTTATTCAATCAATTTAATCCAATTAATTAATCTTTGAATTAAGTGATCATCCAATATTCAAACAACGATTTGATTTATGCGAGTCCAACTCGTTTTAAGAATAAGTACTCCAAGTCCGTATTCTTGAATTATATCGAACTATAATTTTAAATCCGATTTAATTTGTATTCAATACTAATTCTTTATTTAATTCCAAATTAAATAATTACACTTTTAATGCGCCTTTACGACTTAGATTCTAAATCTAATCTTAATGGGTCTCAAAACTCAATTAACATCCAATGTCAATTTTAATTAAAGTCCAATGGGCTTTTAATTAATTTCATAAGGCATGAGATTTGGCCAATATGCGTCAAATCCAATGCCAATGCCCAATTAAGGAATCACCCTATTTGCCATAAAATTAATTTTAGCCCATTAGACCCAATTAAATTTTAAAATGCCCTTTTATTATATTTGGACTTAATGTAATAGTTTAGGCCCAATTTGGATCCAATCCAATTGTCCTAAACCAACTTGGCTCAACCAAGCCCATTAGGCCCAAATACAACAACTTTAGCCCAATTCCAAATTAAGCCTAACTAATTAAATTCTAATATTCCAAATATCATGATTTAATTAATTAAAGTGTATAGTCATAATTAATTATTCAAATTAACATTTCCAAAATACTAATTTAATCAATTAATCATGCCTTATTATATTCAACACATGTCCAACATTATTGAAACAAAATCAACTCATTAACATGCTCACCATGTCACGACAATTTGAGATTTTTATATCCAATTTTGATTTCAATCCAATTAAATCACAAATAAATATATATATCATGCATTTAAACACATCCAATGGTAAAAAAATAAAAATTACCATGACTTTAGGGCAGTATCACATTCGGCCAAGCTAATATTTTTGGGGAAATTTAATCCAATTAATTTTTCATCAAATTGATCATGCATAACTCTAAGTTAACATTATCTAAGTATACTCAAACAAACAATTTAATCAAATCATGCTCAAATAAAAAATATCCAAATTTTAGATTAAGAATCCTAATTCAATTTCACTCAAATAGGCTCATGATACCATTGTTGGTCTCTAAGATCATCCCAAGAATATTTCAAGCATGAAATAATGTGAATACGTAAAGAAGTATAGCGGAAATATACTTACAATGATCGGTTGGATGGATGTGTTGATAACAAAATTTTCCTTCCTTTGAAAGTCTCCAAGCTTTTTTGAATGAGGTTGAGCTCCAAGCTTGAGCGATTTGAGATTCCAAACTCAATGGGAAAGTTTTCCCTATCACCTAAGTATGAATCTTTGTGTGCTAGCACTTTGAAAAATTACAACAATTCTTCCTTTGTTCCTTGGTGAGATTTGGCCAAGCCTTAGTCCAAGAGATGGAGAGTGGCGTGAGTTGAGAGAGATGAGAAGAGAGTGAAAATGTTGACTTGTAATTTTGAATTTCCAAAAACAAAATGATATATCAAAAATCTAATGTGTGGTAAATGTCTTTCATCTCACCAACTTGTGTGTAAAACAAGTTATCAACCACCAACCAAATTCCATAAACTAAAAGTTGATTAAAGTGACTAGGAGATGTGACTTGTGGGCCCCACTTGATTCAAAATCTGAGTAGGCCCGCAAACATATTCCGGGCTTGGGTTCATTAATTCCGAATTAACGAATTTTCCGTTGCGACTTAATTAAATCAAATTTAATTAAATAATTATGCCTAGCAAAATTACTATTAAAGTCGCTCGCGAATCACCCAAATTAAAATCTAATTTAATTCCGTTTTGAAATCTAATTTCATATAATATATCGAATATATTATTTTATCGATTAATTCCGAATTAATCGTTCTCTCTCTTCAAATGGAATTTTATCCCAGATAAAATCTCACCATAATTAATCCTAGATTAATTTTCTCTCTCTTATAATTAATCATAGATTAATTATATTCGAATCATACGTCATCGGTGAATCTTCGGGAAGCGACCCATGAGATCTCTGGATATATTGGTAATAAATTCGGTCGTCGGACTATCCGAACACGTGCGTTCCCAGTACCACGTTCCTACCGATTTATGAGATATGGTTGGCTTCTAACAAAGCACCGTGCCTACCCAATTCTCCGGAAATATTCTTAAAGGAATATATAATCTTTGTCAGGTGCAGTATACGTAGTATTACGTATTGCGATCCAGTGTCGGATGTCACATGCAAGGCCTGAGGCTGGAATAGTGTCTGCCCCTATGAAGCATATATCGGATCACAAGCAACTATCTATTTAATCGGATAATCATGACCTTATCATATTATCCGATGGTTGTAACCCATTAGAGTACCAGTTCTGTATCCCTGTGTGATCATTATCTCCATATGACTGAAGTGATATTTCCGTCTTGACATCACACCCAATACACTACGATTCTCAATAAACCCAAAAGAGGCCTACACAGAACCTATTAAAGTCCCGGACGACCAAAATTAAAGCATATCAATTATCGCAAGTATCAGCGATGCAAGTCTCAGGTTAAGACCAAATACACCTACCCTGAATCGGATTCCCATAGACATATAACCATACTACCAATGGGATTCCGATGGGTCTATCCAGAGCGAAGCTTTTCCGTACCATCGGTAAACACAACCTCTTATCACACTTGCATAAGTATCATATACTTAAATATATGATAAATATGATGTTACGCTTCCGTACACTCACAAGTGCGATACTAGTCTATTCTGCATTATCGATGTTCAGTCTCGATAATATTACGACTAGGGATATTTAATGATTAAATCTTTGTGGATTGATATTGTCTCATATCTTATAATCCGAAACTAATCATAAGGACTTTTATCATTCATATATTAAAGTATCTAATTACGAAATGATAAAATGCAATTTCCATTGTCACATAGTTAATTTGTACAAAAACCACAATATCCTTAACAAATAGTGACGCTATGGGTTGTAATTGTCCAACAACTCATGGTCGGAATATATGAAGGGGATAAGGATATGAGGAAAAGGCGCGAAACCTGTGGCACACCAATCCCTGGTGTCATTATCAAACCCCCAAGATAAAGCATCACTACCAAATGACATGCATCTTTGGGGAGCTTAAGTGAAAAGACCTATGTGGCATTTGGGGCCTCGGGGTAACTATAGTACGTTTGGCACCCCTGGTAACCATAACACATATGGATCGAAGTCATTGAAGACCTACATGGCGTTTGGCATCTCGGGGTAACCATAAGATGTTCGGTGCCCCCAGGTAATTATAACACTTATGGATTGAAGTCATTAAGGACCGACGTGGCGTTTGGCGCCTCAGGATAACCATAGCACATTTGGCACCCCCAGTTAATCATAACACAAATGAATTGAAGTCATTAAAGACTGACATGGCGTTTCCGTAGCTCGGTTTGCCGAGACATTGAACTATAAGGTTTAAAATTATTGTTTTTGATGGCATGGGGCAGGACGCTGTCTCGGGCTCCCTTGTTATTTCTTTTGGGTCTATACGGGGTATGTGCTAAGTCACCCCCATTTTGATTGTCTTATTTTTTATCTTGATTTTATTTTTGCTGGAAGACCTGAAGTGGGACGCCATTTCCGGTCTCAATGGAGATTTCCGGAGGTTGAAAATCTTCCATCGCGGTTAAGTCTTGGAAAGAAGTTTGATAGTTTGGGTCTGATTTCGTACCACCGAGGCCCTAGTGATTTGTTAGCTCGAGTCTGCTTTCGTACCGTTAAGGCCGTGGTGATTTGATGACTTGGGTCTGCATTCGTTCCACCGAGGCCATAACATGATTTGATGGCTCGGGGCTACATTCGTTTCCGTCGAGGCCATGTTGGTGGCACAAGGAGGGAGCGTTCCCTTATGGCCAAGTACTTATTGTGGCTCGGGGTTACATCCCACCGAGGTTTTATTATTTTCGTTGGCATGGGGTGGAGTTTCTCCCTCATGACCGAGTATTGATTGTACAAGGAGGGAACATTCCCTTGTGGTCGATATATTATTATTAGCTTGGGACTGGGTACATCCGCCCGCCAGGCCTTTTTTTATGTGTAATAACCTGAGATGATCTTTACTTCATGACCTATGTTTTATTTTGCAGGTCTTTGCATATCATTTCCTTTAGAAGTTGCAGCATGTCGAGAGCATGCATCAGCCCAATGTGGCACGAGATGAGCTTCTTCAAGTAGAGAAGCTAATGTGATCGATATATTATAATCAGCTCAAGCACCGTGAATCTTAGCACACTGACCCTACCTGTTAGTATATGCAATGAAAAGATATTACTCGTTCCGAAAAAACTGACCCGAGATAGTCACAGGACCCTTTCAACCTGACCTGGTAAAGAAGAAAAAAAGATGATCTGACACTGATCACCTCGGTATGCCGACCCGGTTACCTAGGTCGGGGATGCTAAATCTTATGCTTGTGAATAGATGACGTATGCCCTACAAGAAACCTGGAGTTGTCAGACCATTGGATGGGTGTAACATATAAGTGATGGGCATAACATACGAGTAACAAGCAATAATGTACGAGTAATGGGTAATGATGACCAAGAAACGTGGCTGACGTCGTAAGTTGAAGTTACAGTAAATTTAGGGGCTCTATTTAAAAGGAAAGAAGAGTTAGTTTTAGTGGAGGTTTTGATTAGTATTTTCCATTTCCATTACTTGTCAAAGAACTCTAAAAAACTTATTATAACAGAGAAATAAGGCAGGTCAGTCTGACCCGAGGTGATAATAAAAATTTCATTTCTTTGTCTCCGTAGAATGATTTTCCCGAATTATCTTTGTAACGAAAATCAGCCACCAAAAATCTATCAGTGTCACTGTTGTTATAGAATAAGAAATTCTAAATTGTAAAATCTATTATTTATTATTTAATTTTTTTATGCATCTGATTGAATATCGAATTGGGTATTAAAATTTTAATTTTTGCCAAAATTAGATGTGTCTTGGTGTGCAATTTTATTTTATTATATTTTTTATGTTTTTTTCCCAGGGTATTTGTTGATCGTCCATAATATTATAGCAGTTGTTGCCTTTAATGTAAGGAGCTAAACTAAAGTGGAAATCTTGTAGATTGACAACAGAAGAATGTACAGCGTGACATTTTTTATTTAGATTGCCCGATAAAATATGTAGATAGTACAACTTGATCACAATACTATAATTTTGAGTTATTTTTTTTTTTTAAAGATTTTGGTCCGGAAAATTATATATTGCTCCGTTATACCTTCAATTTAAGAATATTAAACATATTTCATGAATGTAAAAAATGTTCTCAACTCATATAAAGCATCGGCCGCATGATAACTGTTGACAATCATTTGGGACAGTAGAGATTTGTGAATCAATTATATCATAATTGTGGATTATGGATAATTTCATAGTGAATCTTGTACTTATTTTAAAACTAAGATAATTTTCATATATACCCAAATCACGATAGAAATTTGAGATTTTTTGCTGTCTTTGCCCAACAATCTATCATGTTTAGAGGTGACAGAAAAATCCGAGGCTCGCCTAGTTCAATCCAATCCGACGGGATTTAGCTTGATCCAAGGGCAAACTTTTAATTTATACACCATGACCAGGTCAAAAAATTCAAACCAATTTTATATATATAATTAAATTTTTTAATTATATAATTTTATTTTTATCTTAAAATACATACATTTACAATTAAAATAAAAAAAAAACTAAAAATATTATTATTCTTAATTTTTTTCATTTTTAAATATTTAAAAATTAATTATTTTATTTTAAAATAATTATTACTTTCAAAAAAATAAGCCCGAATCCAATTGAGCGCGGGCCCAGCCCGCCTGATAGAGTCTAGAAGCAAATAAACGTGATCAGTCAACAAGTCAATCCCTCACCTACTCAAATTCCAAAACTACCCTCCAAAATTTCCATCTTTATCCTTTCCACAAAGGCCGCACAGTGTCTCAATCTGTCGTCTGCAGCCGAGTTCTCCTATTTGTGGCCTCAAATTCTTCTCTGACTGATACTTTTTTATATATATATACACACACAAACTTATTTATTGGGAATCTGACCGGCCCGGACAAAATTAAAAAATAACAAAACACTTATGGCAAACGTTAAAAAATAACCAAAACAAATACAATTTTCAATACATTAAAATATATATTTTTTATCATTTAATATTAGGATAAAGTCCGAATTTGATTCTCTCTCTATATATACTAGTTTTTGCCCGTGCCTACGGCACGGTGTTACAGTATTTGGCATGTGCCTACGACACAATGTTACAGTATTTGCCCGTGCCTACGGCACGATATTACAAAATTAAATGATTTTATTTTTTAATTAAATGATTTTATTTTAACTTTCTATTTTTTAATTTGAAAATTTGAAAATTTTTGACCATTTCCATCAATCAATTCACTCTCTTTCCTCCAATTACCAATGAAACGATCTGGGCCATCAATTAAGCCACATAAAGATTTGGATACACTCTCTTTCCTCCAACACCATTCTCCTTTATTATATAGATATATATATATATATATAGTTTTGTAAACAATTGTTTTCATAACATTACTTTTATAAGAAATAATTTTTTTTTTTTTCTATTAACAATTTTCTAAAATAGATTTTTAATAAATAGGTCTCATTTCCCTATATATATTACTATGTTCATTCCAGCTACATTTATGATTTATCAGATCACGCAATATTAATATATATAAATATATATATATATTTTAAAAAAAAAAAAAATACCAAGCTCATCTTTCATGTTATGATCCGTCGGCCGATCTAAGGCAGCATGGATCGGATCATCGGTGGCAAGTACAAACTTGGGCGAAAAATCGGCAGCGGTTCCTTCGGTGAAATCTATCTAGGTGTGGTTTTGTTGTTTTTTATTTCTAACTTTTAATTATGTACACTGATACTCTGTTTATATGGTGCCAATTAACCTATGTGAACTCTAAATTTTTACAGCTACGCATATAGATTCGTTTGAGATCGTCGCTATTAAAATTGTAAGTTGTTATGTGAGACTGTTATTTTGTTAGGGCTAGATTTGGAAACTTGAAGATTGTGACCTTGTTATAATTTTTTCTGTAAAGAAAACTATTGTAATTTTGCACTTCATAAATTTAGCTGCTTGAAATTTTAGTATTTTAAAATCTTTCTTAGCTGAGAACTGGTCTTCTTTTTGCAGGAAAATAGTAGAACAAAGCACCCGCAACTGCTTTATGAGGCCAAATTATATAATATTCTTCAAGGAGGAAGTATGTGTCACCCTATCATTTAGATATCTTTTTCAGTTTAATTACAGGTGGAATTGAGATTGTTTTTTTTTTTTTTTTTTTTTAATTTTGAAGGTGGAATTCCGAACATCAAATGGGCCGGTGTAGATGGGGAGGACAATGCACTTGTGCTTGATTTGCTGGGCCCGAGTCTTGAAGATCTTTTTGTGTATTGTGGGAGGAAGTTTTCACTAAAGACAGTCCTAATGTTGGCTGATCAAATGGTAAAGCATAATTAATTAAAGCAAAACATGTTTATCGCTGATAAAATTTCATTATGAGCTTGCATTTTTTGTTTTTCTGCAATGAATATGAGCTGATCATATTTTTTCTGACTTGTTGCAGATTACGAGAATAGAGTATGTACACTCTAAAGGATTTTTGCATAGAGACATAAAGCCTGATAACTTCCTCATGGGCCTCGGCCGCAAAGCAAATCAGGTATCAATTTGGCAATGCATTCTTTTTCTGTCAGCTCTCTTCTGAATTCTTCTATTTGCTTTATTATATACTGATTTCTGTTGTTGTACACTTTTTATAGTCAGTGGCTCAGAGCTTTTAATTTCCTTATCAGGTTTACATTATTGATTTTGGACTTGCAAAAAGATATCGTGATGCCACAACTAATCGACATATTCCTTATCGGTAGTTTCTTAAACAATTTATTCTATTTGCAAGTAGTTGATTTCCTCTTTCTTACTTGATGTCGGAAACCCCTATATTTTGTGCCATTTAGACCTCTTTACTACTATCTTTAGTGAACATGTGGGAAGAGAGGATAATTCATGGAACGAGCTTTCAATTTCCATGAAGTGTATACTAACCATTGTTTTTCACAGGGAAAACAAAAACTTAACCGGGACTGCACGGTATGCGAGTTGCAATACTCATCTTGGAATTGGTAAGAGGAAGAGGGTATATTAGTTTTTATTTAGTTCTTTTTATTAAAGTTCCATGTCTCACTTGGGTGAATTGAGCTCTTATATTTTTCCTTATTTGGCATCTTCATCATAGAGCAAAGTCGGAGGGATGATTTGGAGTCTCTTGGCTATGTGCTTCTGTATTTCCTGAGAGGAAGGTACATGTGATTTTTCTGGTGTTCAATTAAGCCAGCTGTTCCTTCAGTTTTTAGTTGTTCTTTTTGTTGTGTGATCTATTGAGGGACTAGATAAAATGAAAATAATTCTTTTAGATCATAATTTTGGGTCTGCATCGAAATTGACTTGAATGCTTTTTGTGAGCAGCCTTCCATGGCAGGGATTAAGAGCTGCAACGAAAAAGCAGAAATATGACCAAATATGCGAGAAGAAATTGTCAACTCCTATCGAGGTTTGTGTACTAATTTCATGTGTAGGAAAATGGTCATATTTTGGTTTTTATATAATTTTATCGACTTGACTTCTTTCTTCTCAGGTTCTGTGCAAATCTCACCCTGTGGAATTTGCATCGTACATCCATTACTGCCATTCCTTGACATTTGATCAGCGACCTGATTACAGATTCTTAAAGCGTTTGTTTCGTGATTTGTTCTCTCGTAAAGGTATTGAAGGACAATTTAAGCTTATTATATGTGGTCACTTGTGTTAAACATTCGTGGCATAACTATAATGTGGACTCCAACTTGACTCGGTAGATACCTTTCCTAGTAGGATTAATTATATTCCCACTAAATTTATAATGCTAGATTAATACTATCTCATGGCTTGAGATAAGGCTGGAGTCATTGATGGATATATCTCTGTTCATCAAATTTCAACATGTATTTGTTATCATTCCTTGAGACGTGTAAATTTTTATAAGTTGAACCAGGGTAGAAAATGCAATTTCAATTTTTTTTCTTTCTGTTTTTATCTATTTTGCTGCGAACAAATTTTTTTCTTCTCATGGCAGGATATGAATTTGATTACATATTTGATTGGACCATCATAAAGTTCCAGCAGGCCCAGAAAAATAGAATTCAGCCTCGTGTATCTGTTAGTACTTTTCAGCTGGTTTCTATATTTACTTTATTTTTTTTATAACTTTTTATGTTTTTATTTTATGGTTAGATGGATATTGTCTCTAAGTTTGTGGTTGAGCTGCTCTTTAAATGTTTTTTTAGCTTTTTTGGATCTGTTTTAAGAATTAGCGTTTTATGATCTTGACTAGATTGTATTTTATGCCTCACAGCCATTCCCTGGAGGGAGCAGCAGTCATGCAATGCCAATGGATATGAACAATCACCAAGGTTAGATCAGCTTGTGATGACTGGTTTGAGGCTGTGACCTCTTGGAAAGTAGAAGTTTAAAAGAACTATAATAATTTGAAAGCTGAGGATATGATTGTGTTATAAATTGGTGTGTTTGGATGCAATAGTGATAATAGATTTGGTCCTCATATTATTAATCGAATGCTTTGGTGCATTAAATAGAACTTGATTTTAATTAAACAGAACAAAATGAAGTGGCATGCCTGTTTCTTCCGTTTAACCTCATTCTTGTGTGAATATTTATTATATTCTTAGCAGTTACCACAAATTAATTAAGGATGGCCCAATTCTTCGGTACCCTAAGATGGAATCCAAGTCTAGGCAGATATCTTACATGTACTTGGTAATAAATAATTCCTCGTTGCGTAGGAATAATACTGACTCACTTTTCCTGTAACTGACAGAAGGGTTTAATGGTCCATACTCAGCTGATGTGACAGAGCACATTAGATCAAGCAATATGACTGCACCTGGCACGCATATGCACTTCAAATCAGCATTAGGAAAGCATTTGAATCCTGATCATACTGCTGACAGGAACGTAAGTTGTCTGAGAACCACAAAAATACAAAGTATGAGTAGCACCCCAATTTAGGGATATGCTAGTTGCCTCAAGGATTTTTCTTTTAATAGTATTGTGATTCTGATGTTGCTCGTGTTATCAAATTCCTATTTAATGCCCATGCATTTGCTTTAGACATTGTTATATTTTGCTCTTAGACTTCAAATGAATCACTGTTGATGAAAATTAATTTTTCAGATTACAAGTGATGCACATATGCCATCCACTTCATATTCACTTGCTGGTGCCTCAAAAAGAAATGCCTCAAAACCCATGATGCCGACAGAAGCTGCAAATCCTAGTCATGGACATGACAACAAAGTTGGCCCGTCAAATAGTTGGATATCATCATTGCAGCGCATTTCTTCTGCCAAGTAGATAATTACATTTTTTGGGTTTTCTGCTCCTTGTGAAGGGAAAAACTTCCTGGCTTTAAAGTTGGATTCTTTATTATTGCAGCTGCTTTTATCCTCACTCATGAGTGTTGTTGACCAAATAGTTCGCATTAATGTCTTTAGCTATGGAACTGGTCAGGAAGATTCTAGAGTTGCAGTTGTGGAGGCTTTATGTTTCTACCGTGAATCTGGTGAGAAGTTAATGTGGCACTCATCACTCATGAATGTGAAGGTTCCTGCTGAATCGGAGAATTGTGTTGGTGTGATCCCGGCTCTCATTGTTTTTTTCTTAAGGTGACTACAAACACATTGGTTTATGAAATACAGATACTCAAAGCTTAGTTCCTGTGCTGTACATAGATGTCATGAATGACTTACAGAAAACCTGTATTAATGGTTCTATGTAACATTAGTCATATGTAGAGAATTACTTTCCCCCTTTTTTCAACTAGAGTATTCAGTTTGCTTTTGCCATATGGTTATCAACAGAAAACTCTTGTTTTGCTTCAATCATGAATATGTTTTTGTGGTACAATCTTTGGAATTTAATATCTGTTGGTTTGTGTCCCAGTTATCTGGGAGTACAACCAAATCTGAGTAAAAAACAGCTTGAATTTAGCTCCAATGCTTACATGTCATGTCTTCTGGTATGAAGAATCTTTTGGTTGTATCTGAAATAAAAATTTTATATCAAGTATGTTTTTAACCTTTCTATTTGTCATTTTCATGGTTTCGCAAGAGCTATATGTTAGAAGTTGCCTGATCAATGAAGATTATTGCAGAAATTCTATTATTGCAGACATTCTATCTATTGGAAGGAAAATTAATGGCCCAAAGAGCTCAGCTCCGGAATATAGAGATCATTCTGCATTTAGTCTCCGTTAAAGCGTGGCACACGCTATTAATTCAAGCATATGGTGGTAATATGGTTGCTTACATTGAAGACAATATATCACCAGAATGCATTTGAGATCTTATCTAATGTTTCTGAAAATGATTCGTTCACTCTTTTTTTTCCCAGTTTTCTGTAATGCTTGTGTGTATAAATGTCCTTATCTGTAAGGTAATAATTATGAATTTGTAGAGTTATGTTTTGATTTTCCGGATTCTTAATAAACAGTATTTTATATCATTCTCTTTAGTAACAAGATGGATTATTGACAGGATTTGTTTCAACTTGTCCTCATCCATAGTTTTCTTTGTGGATATGTTATCCAATGTGTTCAAAGATTGCTGGAAAGTTTTCGTGTGTTCTGGTTTCAGGATACTTTTTCTGCATTATTTTGTTCTCTAATTGATTCTTTTAGTCAATTAGTGGCTCAATTTGCTCAAGTTAGGATTTGAGATTTAGATTATAATATAGTTTTATCCTTAAGGGATGAATATTTCCAGTTTTGTTTAACAATTTGTTAAGGGATGTTACTATGTTGATGTTCATGTGTAGAAAGCAATTCTAAATAACCCTTTCAATTATCAGTTAATATTTTGTAATTTGCAGGAATTTTTTCTCTTTGCAATAATGTCCTAACTCCTAAGGATGGAATATGACAGGAAAATTCCATGATGGCATTTGAAGACCATATATGGTTATGGCTACTTCTGATTCAAGGAGAGGCTGCTTAACTGCTGACGGGCAAGATTACAAGAAGTGGATATCATTTTTATAGAAAATAGTCCTAGGTGGATCCATAAGTCAGCAGATTTCTTCAACGTCTTCAAAGTATGATTCTAGTTTTTCTTTTATTTTGACAAGAGACCATAAAACTCTCTTGTGAACATGAAATGATATGTGCCTATCATAAAGCCATGTGACTTTTAAGGTGAGAATTATGTATTTGAATGGAATCACAGGAATAAAAGAAGGGGAGCCAGGTACTTGAGGGAGATAAGGCATTTGGTTGGGTGTCTTCAGTTTATGCTGTTTGGTAATTTGATTCTTGAGTGATGAATTGTGCGACCATGTGAATATAGATTTCAGTTAGTTGAGGGAGATAAGCTTTTGTATATTTTCTTCAATTTATAGTGGGTAGTAAATTTACGAGTCTGAGAGATAAATTAATGGTGCTGAGTTCTGAAGTGCCTCTTAAGATGGAAAATATTTTAGGTGAATTGTATACAATGTTATTGCTTTCAAATGAAGTTTTTCTTTAGTTGCATTCCCATGTATGTTTAGATTTTGGACTTCTAACACAGATCTGTTGATACAGGGAGCTGTTTCTGGTTGGCGGACGCCAGCAACTCCATCGGAGATTTTAGAATTGTCCCAGGCACTGAGTTTGTTGGCTCTACCTTCGTAAAAGAATGTGAAGGAATGAGGAGAGCTGCCTTTAAGCTTTAGCAAAAATTTCAGGCTTTTAGAGTGGTGCACGTGCTCCCATCCCAAATTGTGAGGACAGTGGAGTGTAATCCAGGAAAATTTGGTGAACAGTGGCCATACAAAGCCGTTCAAATGCGTGATTGTTTCAATTCATACTCTCTCATTCAAGGTACCAGAGCCATTCCCCTTTGTTTTTGGCATTTTTATCTGGTGCAATGTGGAGTGGTATGTATTGCTCTATGCGTTGCCCCTTTAACATTTTGGTATTATTCTATTTTTTTTCCAGGCGGTATTTCTAATTTAAGCGAGCAGTTTGATCCAGAGACTTGCGTATTGCGATCAGTGTTGATAGGTGAGAATGATTGAATTTATGCATTAGATGGATTCTATTCTCTGTGCTTGTAGAATATAGGTTTTCAGACATCAATGGATTCATAATTTTATATGCAACTGGTGGTGGCTATTGCAGTGTCTTCAATTTTTTTTGAACTTAGCATGATTGCCACTCATCAGACATCAATGGATTCTCAAGGATTGCATCTCGCAAGTGTACTACGGACAGAAAGAAATAAGTCTGTAACTATTTCGATAAGAACAAAAGATGATTTGAAATTGAACCAAAAAGAATAAAAGTAAATAATAATGAAATAAAGGCAACAATAAATTCACCATAACCCACCTCTCTTAACAAATCTAATAATATATTAATCTCAAATAATTCATGGTTTTGAATAGAGAAGGTCAATGGGTTGGGCCGTCTGTCAGACCAAGGGGATGTCTGTATGGGTACGGCATGACACACTTTATCAGGACACATGAGCATCGCATGATCACACACGGACGATTTGAGACGAGCAGGCTTGTGTAAAAGCACGCAAATTGAATTACTATATTCTATTTATATATAATTTATATAAATTAAATTGATTTCATAACATATTTTCTAATAATGTTTTCTTCCTTTTCAATTGAATTAAATTTGTATAATTAACTAATATTATTTAAAATTTAAATAATTAGAATTGAATTGTATTATCATTTAATAGTATGTTATTTATTATATTTTTTTAATTGTAAGTGTTATATTATTCATTTAATTTTAAATTCTATCACATATATTTTAATATATTTCAATTTAGTCATAAATTTATTATTAACAATATAAAAATAATAGAAATACGACTAAGTTTAAAATTTGACAACAGTAAAAAAAGCTAAGAAATTAAATTGGCTAATTTTTATTTTATTATAATTTATGTCAAAATCTTTCATTATTTTTAACTTTAAAAAATTAGTTAAATTTATCTATATAGTTTAGGAAAAATGACAAATTATTTTTAATTTTTATTTCAGCCCCAAAATTCCGTATAATGGACAAACACTCCTTAGTTTTGAAAATGGATAATACACCCTCAAAATTTGGTAAAATGATATATATACCCCTCTTAAATTTCATAAAAATAACATATTTTTAGAATTGAAAAAAGGGGACGAACTGTAAAAATTTTAATTTAAAAATATAATTTATGTTTTTTTTTTAGCTATTAAACAAAATTTTATGATTGTAATTGTCTTTCTGATGAAACTTTGTAGGTGTATATGTTATTTTACCAAATTTTGGAGTGTATATGTCTATTTTCAAAATTAAATGATGTATATATGCCCTTTTCCTTATATTTTATAATAAAAATCATTTAATTTAGTGGTAGTATACACTTATTAAAAGTTGAAGTGGTATTGAGTTCAATGCTCACAATTAACAAAACAAATAAAATAAAATAAAATAAAATAAAATTAAAAAATGACATTCAGTTATTAGCATTTCACTGTTATTTTATAAAATAGGGATAAAATCGTATTTTCCATCAATTTCCAAATAAAATCTCATTATGTTATCGTTAAGTATAATGTAATATCTCAAAAATTTTCGGAATAATGTTGGAAGGTTTCCGAATTAAAGTTAAAGACTTGAGATTGGATGATATTCGAAAATAAGATCTTATGTTGGAAAATAGGTCGGAATATTTTTAAAGTAAAGCTTCATCGCGATGGAAAACACGTGGTTTCGAGAACTGGTTAGGCTATTTCTGTTTATATCGTTATACGCATAAAAGTCTATTATTTTAGCTATAAAAATAGAAAACTAACTCCGATTGAGTTGATTCTTAAATAATTGGACTCGTTTTTCCGAGATGAAAAACTTTTATGTTGAACACTTTTTGAAATTTGTATCAGAAGAGCTTCCAAAATATAAATTTTCGAGAAAGCACCATGATAGGGACCATCAATTTCGCGGGGGTCTAAAAGTAATTTTCAAAAACTTTTCTAAAAATACCTTAAGTTTCTAAAATTGTGAAAAATCAAAACTTCTCAAAAACTCCCCACCCAACCCCTCTTCCTCATTCAGCGTCTTGAATTAGCAGTTCGCTGGCTGGCCACACTGCGTCTAACGTGGCCGGCGACGATGCCAGAAACACCGGCAAACAACGGGAAAGAGAGAGAATACGCACGGGCATGGGTTTTCCGATTTTGGCTCATCTTTTCGTTTCACGACCCGAACCACCCGCTAAATCGAAGCCCTTAGAGAGTACTACAAGTTGGCGGTGATGATTTTTCCATTCCATGCACGGTTGCATGCAAAACGAGAGGATAAGCGGTGGTGAACAGTGACCTACGAATGAACAGTAGTTCCGATCGAAATTCCATCGATTCCAGCGTGTTCGTGGGATCGTTTGGAGTCCGTATATGCCCTCGAAATCTCGGTGAAACCTCCCGATAAAAGTTCGCTAATTTCAAGTTTATCATTTAATGCTCAGATGTATCTAGTAGCTTCGTAGAGTAGCGTAATGAAATAAATTAAATTATTTGAGCATGAGTATATTGAATTTATGTATTTGGTAGAATCAGAGTGAAAACAGAACGAATTGGATCGATCCGATAGGTTGTTGATAAATGCGGTTTATACCCACTTATTCAGGCATTCTTAGCTTACTATTTTGTTAGGTTTCATGTCATTTAATGTATTATATATATATAGTATGAAGCATTATAGTATGGATCTTATAGCAAATGGACTTGTTTTGGGACCTTAAGGACACATTAGAAGCACGAGTGAAAGGCTGGAGCGAAGAAAATCAGCACACCAGAAAATGTGTCTGGCATCGCGACACCGGAATTC